>APFE031092103.1:50317-60836 GCA_000404065.3 Pinus taeda | reverse complement strand
GCTTACAACCAGAATTGGAAATAACCCAGCTAGGACGATGGTAGCTTATCTCTGAGAAGAGATGTGCGCCTACATGTCTCTGAACTGTTCCGAACTTGTGTTACAATGAGGCTCGAAGGCCTATTTATTATTGAGAAACAATGGAAAACCCTTCACATTCCAAAACCGACCCTTAGAAGATGAAACGCCAAATTGTGGGCCCCGTTTTGGGTAAATTGGTAAATCAATTTCCCGGGGTCGTAACTTTGGCATACGATCTCCGTTTGACGCGTATGATAGCTCGTTAGAAAGATCTATCCGAGAACTACCACTTTGGGAAGGCAAACATCGGTCCATGGACCCATGTTGCCCCCAGATTTCCCAAAAAAATGTCGTTTAGGGCCTCAAAACGACTCTGGAAGTTCAGGACCCGAAAAAAACTGCTAAAAATAGTAAGTTGTGCTACAATTAAGGAAACTGAAAAGACTGAAAGAGACAGTTGTGGGGGTCCAAATGGGATAGGTGGGTGGCCACCAACATCCACCTGGATCATCTAATGTACATGTAATGCAAGAATAAAGGATAAAAGCAAGGGAAAATGCAGGTATAAAGGATAAAAGCAAGGAACTATGGCAAAGACCTTGGTAAAAATAGAATGGGACAAGGGAGAGTAATTATAGGAGGTAAATCCTCCTCATTTACTACCCCTCCATTCGAATATTCGTCCACCGGCTCAGAGTGCAAACATCCATCACTTTGAAGACTAGAAAACAGTAGAGCAAGTGAAAAGGACAGAACCCAATTTTCTTTGAGTTAGTGGCCAAGCCTCCCTAATGGGAAGGAAGTCGTTAGAGACTTCAAATGTAAAAATAGAGAGGCTTAGGACCTTAGTAGGATTCAGACTTCTATTGTAAAACTTTGTTTTATTTATGAACAGCAAAGACTTGTGACATTTTGCTCTGTAATCCATGGTTTTTCTACTAAGAATGAGTTCTCTTTAAGCTAGCTCTGAGTTAACTTCGAGGGTTGAAGCTCTTGGGTTAGGGCCCAACCAAAGTAGCCAAATCTCCTCTTTATTGTACATGTATTCTAGCATAGAGTTATGTTCTGTTTATTTGCTTAAGTAGTTTCATGGTTTTTTGTTCATTTGCTTAAGTAGCCTTATGGTTTTCAGTGTTTATTTGCTTAAGTAGTTGCACTTTCATTACAACAATATAGCATAGATCATGCATGGTTTTCCTGTTCATCTGCTTCAGTAGTTGCATTTGTTGTAGTTTACTTTCATTTGTGTGTTCTTTCAGTTCACAAGTTAGTTAGAGGAAAAATATCACTATCAAGTTGTGCGCAGGTGTCTCGGCCTCATCTCCTCCCTCTAGGACCATGACTTGAGGAAGAGACCCTTCAGCAACCCCAAAAACACAGTTTCTGGTTCTCGCATGAGCTATGGAGTTCGTTGTTTGATGCAGTTATTTATTCACCTTCATTGGTTTTCTCTATCATTTTCATTTGAAACCGCCTTTAGCGTGTTCCTCCTACATCGCTTCCTCGTCGTCTGATCACCAACAAACCTTCATAATCACCATTTGATTCACTATTTTCTCCAACTGTTGCCTCGCGTGGAGTCCACCACTTGCTTTATGGGCTTTAAGTCCCCACC
Organism: Pinus taeda; assembly: GCA_000404065.3. Lineage (NCBI taxonomy): Eukaryota > Viridiplantae > Streptophyta > Pinopsida > Pinales > Pinaceae > Pinus > Pinus taeda. The sequence continues at coordinate 59,200 of APFE031092103.1, read as the reverse complement.
ATCGATCAGCCTCGCCTGATCCGACGACTATCACGTCACGTCCACACCTTTAGGCACTTTAAACCCCCACTGTCGATCTGCCTTGCCTAATCCAACAACTGTCGCTTCACCCAATCGCTAACTAGCTTGGCCGATCTCCACCGTTGATTAGCCCTGCCTGATCCAGTGGCTATCGTGCAATCTAGCGTGAATTAGTGCATGAATGTTATCCACCCGAGAGCACGCGAGAAAAGTGGTTTTCTTGTGCTATGTGTCGCGCAGTAAGGCTAATAGCGTGAAATTTCCAAATACTGCTTACAGCCTGAAGGGCGCGCGAGAAACTACTTACCGCTTTACAAACCCGCTCCATAATTTCCACGCGTTTCTTTTTCCCGCGTACAATCTTTGTCGTCCATCTCTTGGCTTCACCCGTGCAATTAGATCTCAGTCGTTCATTACTCCTATTAGCCTCGTCCGTCTATCTCCTGACTTCACCTGCGCAATTAGATCTCTATTGTTCATCCTATTCATTAACCCCGTTCATCCATTTATTCGCTTAAGCCTACACAATAAGATCTCCACAGTTCATCCTATTAGTTATCCCTGTTTGCCCATCTATCTACGTGTCCTCCTGCGATCTGATCTCTGTTGTTCATTTTCCTTTCACCTAACTAATCAAATGGTTCTTATGCATTGTTGCTCCCTCACGTCCTCTTTTCACTGATTTCGTCCTCCAACTGCTCTTCTGCTTGAAAACCGAGTTAGTTGTGTTTCTTTTGCTTACACCTTAGTCTGATTTTGATGCTCTTTACCTCTGCAACTTAGATAGCAACATCAGATTAGTATTAATTTAGCAATTTTTCTTAGCATAGATGTTTGGATGGTTAGTTAGGTTATGGTATGGTTTAGCATTTCACGTTATTTTCTTCAATATTGCAGTAGAAGTAGCTCTCCCTTAGGATAGATTTGCTCTTCTTCCATCAAAGAGTTAAGCTTCTTCTCACCCTATAAAAATCTGGCTTGGAATCTCTGGGGTCTCTTGCCAGATGAGTAATGACAACAAGCAGTACCGTCACTTTTTCTTGTGCATATAGCACTGTCACTTCCAAGTTTGTACGAACCTCGGGTTGATAAGTAAAGCTGGTAGCCTTGGGAGTTGCAACATTATTGTTGCAATATTTAGGCTCATCACTTTTTGGCATCGTTTCCGGGGTGGTGGCAAAGTAGAAGTGGTTACTGCTCTTTTCTTCTATTTTCTAGTTTTCAACTTTCTTCCATTAGTTTATTTATGCAAAAGTAATCTAGTTTCTTCCTTTCTTTTAGTTGTCATTATCTGCGTTCCTTTCCATTCTGTAAGTAGAATGTCAATCATAAAAATAATAATAATAATTCTCCAAATACCAACCCACCCCCCATTTGGTCACATGGTGCAGTAATAACCACATCACCATTCACTCTTGCAGGTAGAAGAAGAAAATGGCAAAGAATGTAGAAGAAATGGATGGAGATGATGACAATGAGGAAGATCCTCTTGGATTTCCCATTCAAGATAATGATGGTAGCATGCACATGAAGAACATCCCTCCATCTTTTCTTCCAAAATTTCATGGTCTAACGACAGAGGATCTGGAAACCTTTCTCTTTGAATTTAAAATTATTTGTAGATCTTATGGTTACCTATCAAGAACTCAAAACCTGAGATTGTTTCCAACAACTTTAAAGGATAGAGCTCTTAGATGGTTCATGAGTTTAGGGACTAATTCAATAAGATCATGGAATGATATGCAAAATATATTTCCAGAAAAATATAAAGATCTTGATCTTAAAGAAGAAATCTTTAGAATGAATCAAAGAGAAGATGAGAGTAGAGGATCTAATAGAGAGGTTCATGTACAATGTTAAGAGGGAAAAAATACATCATTTAGGATCTGACACACTAAAAACCCTCTTACTTAGAATAATTAGGGATGAATGGATTGATCTCCTTAATATCATGAGTAAAGGTGGTGTATACCAATTATCATTTGAGGAAATATGTGAGACATGTAAACACATATCAAGAAGAAAAGAAAGAGTAGGTAAATCAACATCAAGATCAGTAAGTCAAGCTAAACTTGTAAATTTGTTTGATGATTTTAAAGCATAAATTCTTAGTAATCTAACAAAACAAGTAGAAATGTTAAGAATGCAAGATGAAGGAAAAGGAAATGTTGATATTTGTGTTGCAGAATCACATGATGCTAGACATTGTCCATCATTACCAAGGTTGAAGAAAGTTCACTAGGAGGACAATGGACCAAGTCCATTGCCAATGCAGCAATGTTATGTAGCTCCAAGAGGACCATGGCAGCTTATTCAGCCTGATATGATGCAAGAGCCTAATTCAGAATTTCAGGCTTATGCACATCCACCTCCAAGTAGTTGGAACACGCCTTTTCCTTGGCAACATTGGCCATCACAACCCCAAAACCAACCTTGGCAACAAGGTTTGCAAGGAACTTATGGGAGCCATCCACAATATCCTCAATATCCTCAGTATTTTTCTCAATATCCTCCATACCAAACTCCATGTTATCCTTACCATTCACCTCCACCACAACCACAACCCCATCCACATCCATCTCAAATATACACTCCCACTCAACTACCTGTACCACCATTTCCAAACCCACACATTGAAGTAGCTCAACCCACTTACAATGTCGAGATACAACACTTCCAAACATATCCTCTTGAGGTCAATGGTATTCACCATAGCTTAGGAATAGTATTGCAAAAAAGAGATTCTCCTGATATCATTGAAGGACAACATACAGAAGAAGAAGATTCAAACGAGAAGATCAAAGAACCATGGGTTGCATTTGATGAAGAGTAGACAGAAAAATCAGAGATTGAGAAAGCTCCCTCGTGGTTACTATCAAATCCTCCATATGTTCAAAAGAACACTTGTAAAAAGAGGAAGATTTGAAGGTCATGAAAGAAGGAGACATCCAAGATGATCCAAATCAACAAGCGGACCAGGGATATCACAACTACATTGAAATATGGTTCCAGATAGTCACTAAGTTGCAGCATCACTCTCTTCCTCAAATATGCTTGATCCTTTCAAAGTCAAATCATTTGGGCTCTGAAATCCAGGTACATGTTTCAAACCTCCACATCATCTTGTTTGTCATCTTGATGTGCACTTGGCTCCATTGGAAGTATTCTTATACTTGAAATTATTTTGTTTTTCAAGTAGGTTGGGGTAGAAAAAAAAAGGAGGGGAATAAGACGATCCCTGGGTGAAAACCTTCCTTGAGGCACCCAGGGAAAATATCTAGGGTGAAAACCTCTCTGAGGTAGCCTAGGTGTTTTTCAAAAAAAAAAAAAAAAGACATGAATGTTCTTTGCAGGTGGGTGAGAAAGACAATCAGGGAGCAAAGAAAAGATCCAAAGGGAACCCTGCCTCACATATATTCATCTCCCCCACTCCTTACCATGCATCCATCCATCAATTCTATCGTTTTTCACTTCGTTGCTTCAATTCAGGTGAAGATTGTGTTTTCTATCAGAATCACCTCATCCATTACCATCATCCTTGCATCCACACACACTCCTACTCCCTCTGTCCATTCATTACAGCCTCCTCACAACACCATCCAGCAACAGGATCAAGAGATTCTAAGGGAGACACCAAACATTGCCAAGTGGTAATCTAGGAGCTCCACAACAACAGCATCATCAGATCCAGGAGCTCCACAACAACAACAACATTAGATCTAGGAGCTCCACAGCAGCAACAACATCAGATCTAGGGGCTCCACAGCAACAACAACATCAGATCCAAGAGCTCCACAACAACAGTAGATCTTTAGTCACAAGACACCTCCAAAAGCCAAGAAACAATCAGCGGAAAACAAAGGAGGAAGAAGAATGACCATCAACAACGCCTCTAATCTTTGACAACTGCAACATGGAATCAAGACCACAGGTAAGTATCCTACTCACTCACTCATATGCATCATTTGATGAAGAGTTGTAAAGGTTAAGGTAGTTGGCTTATAAGTGAAAAGGTGGCAAAAAGGAAATTATTTCATAAGTCAAAAGGGAATTCAAGATTCCATAGATACAATGTTGTTATGGAAACCATTTGAGAATGTTTGAAGAATTAAGATTTAAGGTAGAAACACCAGCTCACCAAAGACTCGGCATACCCTATTTCTTAATGCAATCACTCATAGACTCCAACAACAAAGTAGAGGAAGGAAATTCCCAACAGTTAGTTCACCATGGGTTGATCATGATCCTCATTAAGGATGCCCTCCAAAGCCTCAGGATCCCCATAACATGTTTAGTCTCCAGAAACTTACCAGCTGAGGATGAAATCAAAACCCTCACTTATGTTGTTAGTCCTTCTGTCAATGAGGAGGAGGGAAAAGAAGAAGAAGAAGATACAGAGCTAATGGGGATGAGATGGGTGAAGAAGAAACTAATATAGAGGAACATGCTGAAAGAAGACAAGGAGGATGATGTTGAAAAAAGAGGAGGAAACAAAGGGAGAAACTGATGGAGATGCGAAAGAACAACAAAAGGAAGAAGATAAGAAAAACAGAGAGGACAACTGCAGGAAAGGAAAGACCAACTAGCATATATGGCTAACCTCTCCTTGGAGGCCATCCAGTGTAGGGTGCTAGTTAAATCCTATGCTCTTTACCTCAGAGAACAATGGCTGCAATTTCAGATTAAAACACTAGCACAAAGGGGCACCATGCCATTTCAGGACTGTAGACAGTTTATTGATCTTTGTGATCAAAGTGCACTAGAGGATAGGGCCAAAATGGTTGAGTTTTACTTGCACAATATGGCCCTCACGAACATGAATATTTGGGATCCTCATGCAGAGCTAGAAGATCTACAATTAATGGTCTTGGCATCATGGATGAACCATGAGAAGTCAAGGGTTGTAGAGATGAAAAGAATATTGGCCAAAGAGTAAAAGGAACCTCTTTTTCATCAGAGCTGAACAATCAAATCCCATGGCCCTAATCAGCACCCATAATCTAATGGCAAATGATCCTGAGTTGGCACCTAGATATCTTGTTACCCAAGAGCAAGCAATTTCACATTTTGAAAATATGTTTAGGATGTTAAGAAATGATAATACACATGCCTGCTAAAGGAAATGGAACACATTGCCACACAGCTTGAAGATCAGAGAATATCGCTCCCCTCAACGGTTGAGAGAGGCACTCAACAGGACACCTATGTATAAGCAATCAATGCAAAGGTTGAAGGTCAATTGAATAGGCCTAAAACTAAGTCTACCACCACTCCTAGGGATGCTGGAAGGGAGAAAAGAAGAATAGGAAAAGAGGCAGTGGGAAGAAGTAGAAAGGAAAGCAGGCTTCTATAAATAAGAAGAAGAGACAACAACAGAATAATGGGATGTCAGAGAGGCTACCAGAGCCATGAAGGACATGGACATTGACTAAGTTGCTCAACACTTTCAGTAGGGGGTGATGACGAGCCTCATCATTGAGTAATTATATGGGCCTTAATTGGCCTTAATTCACCTCTAGCTTAGTCAAACCAACTATTGTCACAACTTATTGCATACTTTTGATTATACTTTGTTTATGAAATGAGTTAGAGTTGGATATTTGGCTTTATGGTCCAATGTGCATGTAATGCAGGAATAAAGGATAAAAGCAAGGAAAAATGCAGGTATAAAAGATAAAAGCAAGGAACTATGGCAAAGACCTTAGTAAAACTAGAAAGGGACAAGGGGGAGAGTAACTTTAGGAGGTATATCATCCTCGTCTACCACCCCTCCATTCGAATATTCCTCCACCAGCTCGGAGTTCAAACAGTCATCACTCTGAAGACTAGAAGACAAATGAGCAAGTGAAAAGGACAAAAACCAATTTTTCTTGAGTTAGAGGCCAAGCCTCCCTAATGGGAAGGAAGTCATTAGAGACTTCAAATGTATAAATAGAGAGGCTTAGGACCTCAGTAGGATTTAGACTTCTATTGTAAAAAAAAAAATTATTTATGAGCTACAAAGACTTGTGACATTTTGCTCTGTAATCCATGGTTTTTCTAATAAGAATGAGTTCTCTTTAAGCCAGCTCTGAGTTAACTTCGAGGGTTGAAGCTACTCCGCCTTCAACTTAGGCCAGAAAAGGAAGGAGTGGAAGCTCAGAGGCTCTAATGAGGAAGTCACTGAATGGATTCTAAATCAAAAGAGGCCTACCCTCCAGTTCGATGGGGCATCCAAAAATAATCCGGGACAAGCAGGTGCAGGAGGAGTTATCAAGGATCATCAGGGCAAAATTATGGTGACTTACGAGTGGGGCCTAGGTAACATGACCAACAACAAGGCCGAGGCTTATAGCCTCTTCTTGGGCACCTCAATCCTGAAGAGACTTGGAATGCAAAACCCAATCATCCTGGGCAACTCAGCTATTATTATCGCTGCCATGGTTTCAGGGAGCGATTTTAAGCAAACAGCTCTGAACAACATCAAAGATAGGATCATAGAAAACATTAGAGATATAACAGGGGCCACTTTCAAACATGTGCTGAGAAGTAACAACACTGAGGCAGATTGTCAAGCCAACAAGGCATCCAGCAGGTCGGTAGGCCAAGTCAGAGAGAATGATTCTACATATGACAAAACAATCCCTTAAATTGTCATATCCCATCCTTCCTCCTCAGAATCTAGGTCACCTCAGGCCTCTCTCTTCCTGAAATTCGCATACCTCCAAGCTTCCATATCCCCTGCCAAATCTCCTTGACTGCGCCACAGAGTCCCTCATTTCTCCGATCCACGCCCCTGATATCATCTCTGTCACTTCTCTCAGATACGAGCCCGTGCTCCTCATGACCCCCGTCGTCATTCCCAAGCTTCGAACAGGTGGTCTGCGCCCCAATATCTTTCTCGCCTGCAGCAAAATCTTCGAATGGTGTCTCAGTTATCTCAAGGATCAGATTTCCCTCTTCTCGAACTCTCATTCGAGCCCCTCCTCACCCTTTATATCAAGCAGCTCCGCTCCCTCTCTTCTCACAGCGTTCATTGTGCTGAAGGTCTCTGTTTCCACTCTCTTCCAGAGCAGTCTTTCTCTTGAAGCCGCGCGCACTCATCCTGAGAGTGGAGGTCGACCTCCCACAGTGGTAAATCCGGGCGCTTACACTCACTGTTTTTCATTTATCACTAACTGGTTGTCTGTTTCTCTGTTCCAGCGCTCTTCCCCTCCTTTTATCATCCCCCCTCAGGTTTCCAGCTCCTCTCCCATCTCCTCTGTCCCGCTCCAGAGCAGAAATCCCGTCCTTCTCTCCCCCTCTCAGCCTCCTTCATTTCCCTCTGCCGCCTATTCCCTCAGTTCCCGTCTCCAACAGCATCAAGCCTCTGTTTCTTCCCACCAATTCTGCGAAATGGCTGATCAACAGGAAGCTCGTGAGCCTGCAACCAATCCTCTGGAGAATGTCATCACAAACAGTGAATGCACCCTCTACAAAGCTCATACCTTCATGATCGCCAGATTCATCAAACGCTTCAATGATCTCAAAGAGGATTACCAAGCAAACAACAGGTCCAAAAGGAAGAAGCTGGAGAAGCAGAAAGCAGAGATCGAGGCTCTTAAGGAGAGATGCACTCACTTGGAGGAAGCGATAGCCCACATCAGGACTTTAACCCAGAGCATGCAAGTTGAAGCCTCGACCAGGGCCAGCGCAAGAAAAGAAGCTCACCCGGATGATTCAGTCAACCAGCAGCAACCTTAGGATATATGCACTGTAAATTTTGTTGGTTAGCAGGTTCTTTTGTTCGGCAATATAGCCGTTACCCATTTCATTCTATCTACCGTTTTTTTAGCAACAAGGATCAAGGGTCTGCGCACCCATTTTGGATCCTCTCCTCCATGTTTTTCCCCTTACATGTAATCGGACATAGTCCTCGAAGTTTTTATAATATATAAGTAACCGATCTTGTCAAACAAAAAACAAAAAACAAAGCTTGATTCTCTATATGAATCCTCTCATTTTCCTATTGTTCGTTGGTAAGGTTCCTTTCTAATTCCTTGACCTTATTCATCATGTCCTTAACGTTTCTTTAAATGGCAGAAGAGAAAGCCAATCCCATTGAAGCAATGGCTAAAAGATTAATCATTATGTTTCGTTTGGTGATCATTGAGACCAGTTTTACCAGCTCTCGAGCTAAATAACTACATCTTTCTTGTATAATATTACTAGAGTTATAATCGAATCAGAAGCTGGCAATATCCAAGACTTGATTTCCTTCACTAGTTGTGATAACTATCTCTCCAAGTGGAAGGTGGCCTCCTATGAGTGGCATGGAAATTGTTGTCGAAGGATCCACACTCATGCTGAGTAATATGACTTGGCATTCCTTCTCAGTCTACTCCTTTTTCTTGTTTCCTCCTGAGCTTGTTTTCCAGATATTTATTTTGCCAATATTTATTCTTCTTGTTTCTTTCTTTCTTCTTACTACTTTCTTCTTTCTTCTTCCTATTTCTTCATTTCTTCCTCCCCCTTTCTTCTTTATTCTTCATGTTTCTTGATTTATTATTCTTGTTTCTTCATTTCTTCTTCCTCCCTTCGAACCTTTTCTCTTTCTTCTTTGGCCTTTTGTTTTGCCTTAGATTTCTCCTTTCTTTCTCTTTCCTACTCGAGTTGTTGATCTTCTTTTAATTTCTTTTGTTTTTCTTTCTTGGTCATTTCCTTTCCTTTTTCCCTCTTTTAAGTAGAATTTTTATCTTTGGTATCTTTTCCCTTCGATGACTCTCCAACAATAGGTTCAACATCATTTATTGATTGAGGGTTATTGATCCAGGGGGATATTGGTGGCCACCTGCTAATTCGACTTGGATCCCCTCTAGTGCTTCGTGCAATCTTTTTATTTTT
>APFE031092103.1:787-46912 GCA_000404065.3 Pinus taeda | reverse complement strand
CCCGCTAATTCGACTTGGATCCCCTCTAGTGCTTCGTGTAGTTTTTTTTTTTTCAGTTTCCTTAATAGCACAAGTTACTATTTTTAGCAGTTTTTCGGGTCCTAAACTTCCAGAGCCGTTTTGAGGCCCTAAACGACGTTTTTTGGGAAATCTATCGCCAGCGATTTTTTTGCCTAAAAATCATCTTTTCCGTCGTAGTCCTCGGGGAGATCTTTCCAACAGGCTGTCATGCGCGTCAAACGGAGATAAGACAACCAATTCGCGACCCCGAGAAGTTGATGTACCAACTTACCCAAAAACGGGGCCCACAATTTGGCGTTTCATCTTCCAGGGTTAGGTTTTAGAATGTGAAGGGTTTTTCCATTGTTTCTCAACAATAAATAGGCCTTCGAGCCTCATTGTAACACAGTTCAGAGGCAGGTAGCCACACATCTCTTCTCAGAGATAAGCTACCATCGCCCTAGCTGGTTTATTTCTATTTTCCGGTTGTAAGCATATTTCAGTATTTTCCATTAATGAAATGAAGTATTATTTCCGCTGCATCTTTGTGTATATGGTTATCTTTGTATTTTATTGCGTTCATGTTTAAATCCGGATCAGTTATTGACCCTTTTCTACGCTTCCACGGTCTTTGCAGCATTGTAGTAGTCCTTGATTTTCTCTTCATCTTCATCGGTGCTCAATGTGTATGGCCATCTATATTTTAACTGAGAGTAGTGAGTTGATGCTATGCTTCTTGGATCATACATGTGGGACTTGAGTTCCCAAATTTTGAATTGTTCTAGGTTACTGGCTCCAGCTTCTATGTCTTTATAACTTTTTACGTAGTATGTGCCTACATAGAATGGGTAAGCATGCCATGGTGCTTTATTTGTTCAAGCCAACATTCCTCTAACTCCTATCATCGCTTGGTATGCCACTTCTTGTAGAATTAATTTATCTATGATGCACAATGGGAGTTGATGTGGGGACTTGTACGCTCTAAACACCCTGATGTATGCGGCAATAGGTGGTGTGAACTAGTTAGCCACATCCTATAATGCTTACTTGGCATGATCAGACATGAAAGACACTTCCTTATCAAAGAGGGTGTGAAACTATGCCAAGATTAATACTTCTTCTATCCTTGCATATTATGAATATATTTTATATAAAAATAAAATATATATAATAATGATAATGATCATAATAATAATTAATTAAATAATAATTAGTATTGAAGAGGCATGTCTAAGAGGACATCACCGTTCATGAAGAGACACCTACCTAGGTATATAAGCGGGCCCTCATTTTTAACATCACATTTCACGTCAATTCTTCTATACATCATTCAATATATATATATATTTCTACCACCTATGGATGTCTTTGTGTTCCAAGTGTTTTAAATATTAATGTGAAATATGAACTTTGTTCGTTACATTGGTATCTGAGTCGTTCGATCTTCTAGTTCCTCAACCACTGTGAAGAGCTAGTCTAATCCGACATTTGGCCATCAACCTATTGTCAATTTCATTGTTGTCAATTTAAGAGTTTCACTACACAATTTTTTGAGATTCTCCATTCTGTAATAAGGCCTTTGGCCATTTAAAAAAAAAAAAGAGAATATATAATATTAAAAAAAATATAAAAAATAGAATATAATAAAAATTATATTTAAAGTTATCAAATGAAAAAAACCAAACCTGTGGGCATCAACCACCTCGTACGTTCCACCTACCGCTTTGTCCACATTCGTTGCCATATCAGTTTGCTATCTACGCAACCACCGCCCACAACCTCACTAACTTTCGCCACGTTGCCCACAACCACCGTTGCAACCAAACTTCCCTCATGTAAGTGCTTGGAAGCAAGGTCATTGTGGTGTTCTCCTCGAAGTTATCTTTTTGGATGTTGTCAATTTTGGTTCGAGATCAACTAATATAAGTGACATGCTATTTATGAATTACGAGTTCTTTAACCTTGTTAACATCGACAGGGTTAAGGTGAGGAGGCATTGCAGTTATTATCATTACTGAAATTCAAATTAAGGTTCCAATTAAAATTCAAAAACCCAAGGTTAAATCGTCTTAAGTGAAACGAAATATTACAAATTATTAAAAGGATTCAACCCAAGGGTTATATTTACAGGGTTATACCTTAATTAAATTAAAGTGGAAAACACTTAATTAAAGTAGCATAGGTAAAAGTAAATATTAAAAGTATTAAAAAAGTGGTATTTTAAATATAAAATACAAAAGATTAAAAAAGGAAAGAAAAATATAAGGTGGAGATATATTCTTATATGCGAACAAAAGTGAAGTATATATATATATATATGCAACTTCAATTATTTATTTATTTTCCTTTCTTTTAATATTTAATCTTCAAAACTTTATTATTCCTTCAAACCTGAACCCTTCATAATATTAAGAATTCAATATTAAGGTTTGAAGGAATAATAAAGTTTTGAAGATTGAATATTAAAACAAAGGAAAATAAATAAATAATTGAAGTTTAAGTAAGATATTAGAGTAATTTTGTTGAAAAGAAAAAATGGAGTCAGTTGTTGCAGAAAAAATAATGAATTATAATCCACAAATGAAGGAAGAAAAGACGAGTCTTGTAAACAAGTATACATTTTGGACCAAATGTCTATTTTGTAAAATAGAATTTCAGTATTCATCAGATTTTAAAATCACACAACATTATGTCTGAAATGTTGGAAATTGTATACTCTTGAAGAATATCAAGGTAATACACACATACAAATTAAAAGATTAAAAGAAGAACTCGCAAAACTTCAACAAAAAAACGAAGCATCGGAAAAATAATATAAAGATCTCAAAAATCCATTTTACGAAGAATCAACAAAAAGTAACAAAGAAATTTGGCATCTAAGGGACCATAGTCAAAAATTGGTTGTGAAGGTTAAGAAGTCCAAAGATACAAAGAAAAAATTAGAAGAAGAAAATGAATGTTTTGAGAAGAAATTCAACGAGAATCTATCGAAGAAGCAAGAAGAAAATTTTCACTTGAAAACCCTTAATCAAAGGTTATTGGAACAAATCAGAGATTTAAAAAAATAAAAGCTTGAACATCAAAACTTTGAAAAGAAGGTTGATGAATCAGAAACTAAAGAACCTATATGTCTCAAAAATCACAATCAAAATCTACTCACTCAAATTAAGAAACTTAAGGATGATAAGAAATCGCTGAAAAACAAATTAGAAGAACTTATTGAAGCCTTCAGTCCAAGTTGAAGATAAAGGAACAGATACCCATCCAATCAATATCACCACGCATGAAGATAACCAACTGGTTGAAGTAAAATCATATTCAGATGATGCAATTCAGACAATGAAAGTTCCAAGTGAAGTGTTTATAACCAACTCAACAACATCATTACTTGAAGCAAATCAAGAAATTGCCACACACATGATAAGGGAAAATGAAACCAGAAGAACTCCTTATCGACATCTGAATCACAAGAGAATTCATCTCAATCATTTTGCGTATTTGTATCACTCAGAACATAGACAACAAACTTATGTTCCAAAGAATACTAAAGTTTGCACAATCCAATCCTGTGAAAACAATTCATCATAAGTTTCCAGTAATCGCAAGATTCTACAAAAGATTGATTTAGGATGGTCAAATTCCTTCTCAATTCAACTATTTTGTTTAACACTCAGAGGATCCTATCATCTTGTATCATTGAAGATGACAACTCGAAGAATTCTGAAGATGCAAATAGATTCCAAGACAAAGAAACATATGACATGCCTTGTCAGCAATAAGCTTTGAGAACAAAGTTTTTGAAAAGGTTCACGGACATTGAGTGGCTGCTACATCCACGGAAAAATCCAGGTAGATCAACTCAAAGAGATCTACCCACCAAACAAAATAGAAAGGCCTAACCCAAAGGGCGTTGAGGAGATTTGACCTCGTGACCTCCCTATAGGCAAGGTACTTAACAACAAGAACTCGACCAACTAAGTTTTACCTTTTATATATATATATATATATATATATATTATATATTATATAATATATAATATATTATAATAATATATATTTATATATATATATATATATATCATCAATGGATGTCTTTGTGTTCTAAGTGTTCTTAAGATTATTGCGAAGTATGAACTTCGTTCATTACATTGCATAGGATGATTGTGATGGATCACCCATAAATCCATATAGTAGATATCAATTGGGTGAATCTCTTAAGAGAAATTCCATCTCCATCCCAACATCTAGAATTCATATATAAATTATATGCAATTGAGAAGGAATGAGGCCATGTAAAATTCTGGTTGTTTTCTTGTTAGTGGAGTTTGAACTGTTCTTACTCTTGTTTGAATAGAAGTTGTTAAAATCTCTGCCCAATTAAATACACTTCCTTATTTGGTGCACATGTACATTAATGGCACCCAACTCTCTTCAAATGTCTCTGCATTTGGTTTGCCATATAGTCAGGAACGTAGCCACAATAAGTTGATATGCTCTTCTTAACAACTTAGTTTTGTAGACCTCATTAGTCTTAGTCCAAAACTTGCTAGGGTCTTGTCACCAAATCTTTAGGATACTTTGTTTCTTAGGCTGAAGTTGTTGTACCATTTTGTCGTGAGCGCCACTTGATATCTAGGCAACTTGTATTACTCGGTGATATAGGGGTATCCAAATGTTGTTATACCTTCCCCGCAGTTGTTTCAAACGGTCATATCACTAGCCTTAATGCATTTTATAATCCAATATATGGTCTCCCCAGAAGGGAAGGTTGTGAGATGTGATGCAACTTTATGCAACCAAGAGCATCTCACATTTTGATATACTTCACCATCTTCCTCTTCATTGAGAATCTCCTTTCAGGAAAACACCTAGTATATTTTTTACCATGTGATTGACATATATTTATCAATAAAACAAGTTATATCTGTATATGTCAAAACTGAGGCAATAGGGCTCCCCTCTTACCCTTCTTTTGTTATCTCTTTTCCTAGTGTCCTGATTTGGTGATTCCATCTCTCCCTATGACGATGAAATGTTGAAACACTACAAGTCCATTGTACCTGACATTTCGAATATATTCGTCATGATAAACAAAGTTAGGAAACTATTAAGATGTATTCATCCGACGCAAGGGAATAGAATAATCTATTATAGGAAATGTGTTGTGGCTCAAGGAGGAGACCTAGTTTGAGAATTGAAAATGTGCCACAAGGCAAGGTGCATTGTCGTAGAATGTGTCGCATCACGACTAGTTAGAATAGATAAAGGGAAAGGCTTGTGTCGTTTCATAGGAAGGGAATACATGCTACATAGTGGGATTTCACCATTGCGCAAGATTGGAACATAAGCTACAGGCAAGGCTTTTATCATTTCCCATGGCCACATAGTAGGCTATAAGCAAAGTTAGCTCCATTGCATGAGGAAGGAATGCATGTTGTGAAGTTGGATTACATTGTGTCAAAGGGAAGCAAGAAATATATAAAAACTAAGTGCTAAGGTGTTTATGAAAGTTTAGGGAGGTTTATAAGTATTCAAGGATATTGAAAATCGAGGGATATGAAGAGACATGCAATTGAACTGAAATGTCAACTGATAAGAATATGATTAAAAAGTCATGTTGTATATACTTACCTTGCACATGATGTATCTGTTATGTTCTCGGTGGTGCGGTGCACCTTAGGAGGGCAAGGAAGCATTGGAACGATGTGATGTGTAGAGCAAAAGAGGGAGTTGTGCGATAAAATGAATTTGGGAGAAGGATATATATATATATGTGTGTGTGTGTGTGTGTGTGTGTGTGTGTGTGTGTGTGTGTGTGTGTGTGTGTGTGTGTGTGTGCCATTAATTTGTGAGCGGAATTAATGTGCCATTAATGCCTTATCATAAGGAGATATGTGACGAGGATTGAGGTCTTGCACTCCACTAACACGATGTGTTGCATTGTCTTGTGATAGTGTGTTGTGCTACCCTATTATTGTGTGTTGCACATTGCAGCTTCAAGGTTAAAATTCTCCTGACCCTACTGAATTAGGATATGGAATAGAGATTGATGAGCTTATCCCTATAAATTTTTATAAATTGAATGAAGGAATACTCCAAATTTTTTGCTCTTGTCAAAAAAATTTGGGGTTGTTGTAGTTGCTGCAACAGATTGACATTGATACATCCTGTATCGAGATTGTTCTCCTAAAGAAATGGAAATCATCATGGCTAGGTACCTAGATGTCTTGGTAGATGAAGATGAAAATATTTCCATAAGACAACCATTGATTCAGTATTTACAATTAGGTTTATGTTAGGCCTTGGAACACAACATGTTCCTGGTTTGGCCCAAAGGTACAATTGGTTTCCAATTGATATTTTGTTCCAAAAAATAGTCTTACAATTTAATAGGAATAACATCATCATTTGATTAATTTAATATATGATTTATTACATAAACAAACTTTTTACTTACTTGAAAAATTAAACCATCTTTTTTTATAACTTTCTATTGTACAAAATCCACTAAAATCATTGAGAGAGTTAATTTTGGGTGATCAAATGAAGAAAATTTAAAAACCTATTCCAAAGGTGAATATCCCTAGAATATAGTTTAAACCCAATTTGAATCACTTCATTTTAATATTATATGAAAAATGTAAGCCCAAATTAGTACTTGATTGTCCCAAAATCTACATTGCCACAATTATACACTCTCATTGTTTGATAACATATTTGACACATTAAATAGTCGCATTAAAAAATAAATAAATAAATAAAAAATCTAGTGGAGATATATACATGAATATATTTTAATCTCCCACTAGAATCATGTCTATTACACATCAAATGAAAAGGTTGAGTTTACAATATTGGCTAATGGTCCATGTTGGATTAAAAAACAACTATGTCATGCATGATATCAATCAACATATTTGTTACATCATATTCATATTTTCAAAACATGTTTTAATTGGCAATATATACGTTAATATACTTTCATATTCAACTCGAATCACATTCATCTAACACCATATAAAAAAACTATATTCAAGGCAATCATTGTCCATCCTAAAATTTTACACTACTAACAATTTGCATCCTAGATTGTTAGTGACCAATTTAACATATCAAATCTTAGCATTTCCAAACTTGGTTCTATGGGAAATATACATATTCATCTCCCATAAGAATCATGTCAATTTAATATCAGAGGAAAAAGTCATGCCCAAAATAGTGATTGTTGGTCTAGGCTAAAGCACAAAAATGACTGTATTATACATGTTCTTTCTAAGCAGATTTAACATATCATTTCAAATAATCTAGAAAAACAATTTATACGGGAGGTGTCCATATGAATCTAATTTAATATGGCTTTATAGTCATTCCATTTAGATATAGATTGAAATTTTTATAACTAAAACATTGTTGAGTAGCCCAGGTTAACCACCTCTCCTCGACATGTTGAAAATGGAAGTTACTTTATGTATATTCCATTTTCTATTTTATAAACACTATTTGAAAATATTTTTGAAAGAATAAAGTCTAGAAACCTCCCTTCTTCCATGAAATCTCCTTTTATAATAGATAAGTGCTATCTTTTCTAGGGGTAACTAAAAGATCAAAAAGGTCAACCATCCTTGAAGGAGCAATTTTTGAAGACTAATTTCTAAGGAAAAGGCATATCACTTAGTCATCCAAGCAAAAGAAAGTGAATAACATGTGATGAAGAGTTTCCCCATTATTAATCACTTTGAAATCTTATGATACATAAGCACTTGATATAGAAAAAAAAATCAAGTTGTTGACCAGAAACACCAAGACTTTTTGTAAAGTTGTAGAAGGAAAAAATACAAGGAAAAATGAAGAATTTATTTGAAAATCACATCAATGCCAATGCTACAGTAATGAATACAAGTGATACATAAATAATGATAGGTTGATCCAAAAGTACAAAAAGAAGTCAAAAGGCAATGCTACTAAAGCAAGAAAGCAATGATCAATGCCCAATTCACCACCCTTCTTCCTCAGCATTCATCGTCCTACTTATTCATCAATAATACCATTGTTATACATTAATCTCTTAGGAAGACTTAATATTCTCCACTATGACAGAACCATGGTATGTAAATGTATTTTCTTCTTCCTTGTTCATAAATGATTATGAGAAAAATGCATGATGGAGTAAACAATTTTCATTTTCCTATGTAATTGACATTGAAGACAAAACAAAAATTAATTAGAATATCAACTTCTTCCATGTTTTATCCATCCTCCATAAATACCTTCATAGATTTATACTGCACCCACTCTCAAACCACTAAATAATTTAACTCAACCTTCTTATACCATTGAGTTCCCTAATTAATAAAAACAATAAATAAAAATATGATGGTCAAAACCTATTCCATGTCCCACCAATCCATGGAATGTTTGAAAATAAATCTCTAGCAAGCATTCCTCGGGAATACAAATTCTAATTGTGAAAATGCTTTGAATGTAGTTAGATGGATATAGTTTGCAAACCATCTTGTTGGCGAACAAGTTTTGCAAAAAAGAAAAAGAAAAGAAAAGAATTAACAAAATCAAGCAAGAAATCTCCTTTCAAGTTTTAATTGCTTATGGAATAAATATTCCCAAGAACTTACTATTGTCACTCCACCAAATTCTTATTATCATTGGCTTGCTTATAAAGATCTTGAGAAGTGCTACAAATTCCTTGAACAAACATGGTATAGACTCTATGAGCTATAGGTTTGTCATAAGAAATATACAAGTATATTGTGAATAGTCTACAAGAGAGATGTGGAATACCTGAAGCTACAAAAACTCCATATTAGAGCTACAAAACTCCTGAAGCCGCAAAAAATCTACAACAAAGTTGCGAAACTCCCAATGTTGTGGAGCTAGAATAAAAAATATTGATTTTGGAGTTAAGGATCTGGATTATGTGTGACAAAATAGCAAGATGATACTTCTCCCACTACAAATATTTATGTTGTTGTAAATCCTTCCACCACTTAATCACATATCCCTCTACTACCATGTTATAGATCTTTCTCCAACCCAAATCTTTATTCTGCTACAAATATTTATGATGTTGCATATTCTTTGATATTATATTGCTACATTTTTTTTCACTACCAAATGTCAAATCCCTCCACTACCATGTTGTAGATATTTCTTCTACTACAAATATTTTTTCTACCATACTATGGATCTTTATATTGTTGTAGATCGTAAGCTTGCTACAAAACGTTGAGAAGTTTGCCATAGAAGTTCGTGCGATGGGAATTTGTGGATATTATATGCTTGTTCTAGTTGTCATAGACTTCTTATATAGGTACAAGTGCACTTATTCTTTCTATTTTTTTTTCAAAATTATTAAATAATAGATTTGTATTTAGAAATATACCTGAGCCTACTCTTTTTTTCCTTGACTTTCTTACCATTTATTATTTTTCCAAGAACAAAAAAATTACTCAGTTTGGGGAAGATGTGAATAGTTTCTAAGGGTCTATCTATTATGACCGCACCATCACCGCCCTTGTTTAATCTAGAACCTTCACCACGCCACTTTTTCCACAATTCACATGCCTTCTAGTACACCCCTTGAATATCCTGTTAGTGCCAATCTTTGAAGCCTTCCACCAGTGATCAAATATGCTCTTACAAAGTGATTTTAGGGTGTCAAAGTCAAATTTTGTTATTTCAGCGAGTCTTCAAGTAAAATTTGGTCACTAGGTATTAGGTCTAGGATTTGTTTTCACTCCTTTCAAAGTTTTCCAAATGTCGGTCCATGTCACCATTCAACTGAGTGTACCATCATTCAGAGATTTGTCATCATCATTTTAGGTTCTAATGGGTCATTTTACACCTTGTTCGTGCTTCAGTTGTACTAGGTAAGGCTCATTTCCCTCTCTTAGGGTTTTGAAGGTAATTTCTATTGGATGGTCAAATCATCAACAAAACTTGTATCCTGATGCTCATACACCTTCCCCTATCCTTAATATACCTTCTTAAGCACTTCCCATCACTGATATCTTTCAAATTCATCATTTTCCCACAAACCCTAGCTT
Source organism: Pinus taeda (assembly GCA_000404065.3). Classification (NCBI taxonomy): domain Eukaryota; kingdom Viridiplantae; phylum Streptophyta; class Pinopsida; order Pinales; family Pinaceae; genus Pinus; species Pinus taeda. Next base: position 36,851 of record APFE031092103.1, on the reverse strand, counting down.
CTTGCTACAATTTGACAATTTTCTAGGCTAGGCCTATGTTTTGCCCTTTTGGACCCCTTCCCCTCACTCAATATTTTAAATTCCACTTTCCCTTACTTACTAACATCCCTCGCTACTTCCCAAAATTTTCTCAAGAATTTAGAAGCCTCTTAGCCCCTTCATTTCCCTTCATTTCTATAAATCCCCTGTTCCACACATCGGGATAGGTTTTACTCAAATGATGTTTTTGAGCAAGAAAAAATGAATTTTGGAAAAGTGAGAGAGTTTATTGTCCATAACAGGCCAAGGAAGAAAAACCTCATTCACGTTTTACATAGGTGTCATGGTTTTAGAGAAATCTCAAACATATAGTTGCCTCAGGAGGGTTGCTGCTCCTCTGGAGTGACCTTGGGAAAATCAAGATTTCTCCTAGCCTGGTTGGCCAAATGACTTGCTAGATGAGTAAAATGATAACTAGACACAAATAGCTTTCCAATGAGCTATCATGAGCTCAATTTGGAGTTGATGAATACCTTAAAAAGTTGATTGCAACAACACTCTGCATTTAGGCAGCCTCATTTTGCACATTTTGACTAGTCTTGGGAGATTGGACTTTTGACAAGGCAAATGACCTCCAAATTGGAAAATTCAAGATGTTATGGAAAGTAGACTCAATAATATTTCCAACAAGATATCACATGCCCAATTTTGACGCCATGAAGACCTTAAAAATTGGTCTAAAAAAAGGCGTTGCGCATTAAATTGGCATTGCGCATTAAATTGGCGTTGCGCACTTGTTGGGTTCTGCCAGTGTAAAATTACACTGGCGCTGCGCATTAAATTGGCACTGCACACCTGTTGGGGAAGGCTCAAACTCATCAAACTTGCTATCAAAACATCTCTAAAGCTATCTAATGCTTATTCCAAGTAAGTACAGTCTTCCTCCTTGCTAAGAAAGAAGTGTGCTTGATTTCTTGAGTGTGTTTGGCATCATTTCATAGCAAGCCCTATTGGCATTGGAAATTTCTCTCATAAACCCTAAATAAGCTAACCTACCTCTCATAAGCCACTAAGGGTAATTGGATGCCTTTATCCTCCATTTACACTTGGTTTATCAACTCTTCCTCAGTTTCCATCACTCATTAAGCTTCATTCCATTAAACCCCAATTTCTACATCAAACCCTAGCCCCAAATTCCCCATTCCCAAACTCCCAAATCCTACACCCTCATTACACCTAATTCATTAACAAACCCTAATCTCAAATTTTAAAACCTTACTCCCTCCCTCATTTTCCCCATTCCTTCATAAATCCTTTACCCTAATTCCTTCAAACATTCACCCTCACCTTACATATCACTTACTTTCTATTTTAAAATCTCTTCATACTCATCTTGGTCCCACTGCAATCCTTCATCTCATATCAACTATCACATCACCGAAAAACCCATGGAGAGAGACATAGACTATGAGAGGGAGGAAGAAACTTTCAGTGACACTTCCGGAGAAGCACATGTGCCAAGAAAGCCACACAAAGGGGGAAAGATCATCCGGGAGGAACCTATCAGTCTCACATAGTTACTTGCTTGTCCTCTTGCCATATCATGTTTTAGACATCACTCTTGCTATGATTTTTGTGAAATGGTAGAGAGGGTCAAGTTTCACCATGAGCTGGCCAAGTTATTTGTGACTCATTTGGACAGTGGTTAGATAAACCTTGTTGGTGTTTCATTCATATTGTCACCTGCTATTATTTCAGAAGCAACCGACATTCCAAATGTAGGTGAATAGTGGAACAAGAGGCTTAAGGCTAAGTTGAAAAGGGCCTTAAGAAAGCAAAAAAGAGCATGATAAACTCAAAATCTTGGCTAAAGCTTCATTAGCTCAACAAAGCACTTAATGAAGATGCATCTTACCAATTTTGAAGAAATTTTGGTCATTTTGCATTTTTTGAAATTTTTACACAGGGTGGTGGCGTTGCGCTTTTGATAGGGACACTTTCTTACAAAATGGCTTGCATATCTGGAATTAGCATGGAAAAATAAGTTAACCCATAAATAGTGAGAAGATTTGGACAAGGTATTGGTCACCAAAAGGGCAAAAAACACCCAAAAAGTGCCCTCTCTGCCACTTTTTTGCCACACAGGAAGCAGTCTTGGGAGAATCAACTTTTGGAGGGGCAAATGAGCTCCAAACCAGAAAAATCAAATTGTTCTAGAAACTAGACAGGCAGGGCTTTCCAACAAGTCAACTTTAACCTGATTTGGACACCGAGAAGGCCTCCAAAACTGGCCCTTAAAAAGCGCTACGCATTAAATTTTGGCGCTGCGCATTAAACTGATTTTGCCATTTTTGCCTAAATTTCCAGTTTTTTCCTAGTTTTCTTGGAAATCGACCTTTTCCTCATTCCTTGGTAAATGTATGCATGGTAAATGATGAAATGGATGTAAATATGGATGAAAAATACCTTAGAGCGTAGGTACATCAAGTTCAGGTGGTTTTGATGATGAATGAATTGGTTTCCTAAGTTTTAGAGGCAAGTTGTTCCACTGCCTAATTTTGTGTTCCTAGTTTAGATGTGGTTGAAACTACTCCTCTTCTCATGGTTTCAACCCCTAATAGCTAGCTTGAGTAGTTTCCTTGCCTATATCATGCACTTTTTGATTCATTTGTAAAGGTTTGACTTTGGTATAAGTGGTGGCACTCACTGAACATTTGTATCAGCAGTTTGGCAAGGAATAAAACCAGGTTTCACAGCGATTTTTGTGGGATTCTTGTGACAGTGAGTTTATGCATTGTTTATTCTTTGTAATAAGTTTTTCATATGTTTTATATGTATCCAAATCCATGTTTCTCTTGTAAAACTAAATGAATCAAGGTGAATGGACAAAATACACGGTTGTGCTTTGTCTTGGGAATGCATTTGGTTTTCAATGTTTTCAACTGTTTGAAGATGATTCATAGTTTCTTTATGCCCTCCTCAACTCCTCAGTTGTCTTAATATACCATCTTAATCCTTTTCTAGTACATAAACCCTTGTCTACCTCGCCCCACAGAACATGACTGTATCCCTGAGTTGATTTCTCGGACCCAATCTGCCTTCTCCAATTAATCCAGCAACCAAAACCTAAAATGAAACCTGAAACCCTGAGCTACAATACCTAGCCTAAAATCTACATTAAATTCAGTCATCTCAAGACCTAATTGCCAATATCCTAATTGAGATTGACAAGGAGAGAGCCCTCTCCCGACCTGGTAAGGCTAGCTACCAGGTTAAGCGTGGCTTGATGTTACCCTAGACCTGCCTTCCTTCAGCCTGAGGTAGATCAAGGCACTAAAATATCCAATAAAGAGGAATAGATTAATTAATGTTGCAAAAGTTGCTAAGGAAATTTAATATACTAATTATGTTCCACAAGAACAAACATGTATAAGAAAAAGGCCATGAATGCCACACAAGGATGAGTACCAAGAAATGGAAAAAAAATTATATTATAGGTTTGTTACAGATCATATGATTTATTTATATCTCAATATCAAATAATTGGGTATTCATGATTTTTTACATAGAGAATGATTATCTCATAATACAAATTTTCATTAAAAACCACACATGCCTTGATCACATTTTAAGAAAAATATGTTTATTGTCAAGTTTACGGAAGTGTTATAGATCACTAGTAAAATTTGCTAGAGATCTAGTTTTTGTTGATATCAAATGAGCCATGAAATGGATACCTAAGATATTTTGTGGAGATCAAAATTGCATTAGGGTAGATATGCTCATAAAAAATATCAACTACCTAGATCATTTTTTATTATTTATTTATTTATTTTATTTATTTTATTTTTATTTTTAATTTAATTTAATTTATTTATTTTATTTTTTTTGGAGAAAAATCGTAATTTTATTCAACCTGAAAATCAAGGAACAAAAGTACATTTTGTAGATGCATGTAGCCATTCCTTTAGATCAACCTTTCAACTGGTCCCCCAAAAAGAAAAAGAAAAAAAATGAAAAATAAAAGTTACATGAATCTTTCTAAGCAGTGCCAGTCAATAATTGGCACCTAAAAACCAAAACCAACCAGAAAGAAGAAATTGGGACTAAGAAAAAAAACTTAGTCACCCTTTTTTACCCTTATTCTTTTCTACTTTTCGCTAACCTCCTTGATCAGGAGTCGAAGTTAAAATTATTAGTTGGTTGTCTATTGTTTTCCTCGGATGTTCTTTATCTAAAATTAAGCTCTCAAAGGAATAAGGATGTTTGGATCCTCCAATTTCGTTCTCCTTCTGCATTTATTGATCAAGATTTCCTTATACATCTAGATATTGCGACCTTGCTACCACCATTCCTTCTTGATTGATTCCTTTGCTTGTTAGGGGAGCTTTTGGATTTGAGTTATCCTTAGTTATGGGATCCTCTTCCTCTTCTTCATCAAATTGTTGGGCTGGGAATTGCCATCCCTTGGGCTTCTTGGATGCTTTCTCTTACTTTCTAGGCTCTTTCTTTGTCAAAGGACACAAGTTTTGCAAATGTCCAGTTTGTAGACAAAAATGACACCTGAATGTTGTATTCTCATAATCTAAGAACTGATTCCAACACTAATTATTGTGTGTCATAAGAATAAGATCATGGAGTCCTTTGTGAGGTCTACCTCTACACAAATTTAGGCAAAAGTATATATTGCTTCTTCTGTTCTTTGTGTATCCATCTTGATGAATCTCCCTAGCAGGTTACCTATTCCTTCTAGGACTTTTGGATGCCAAAAATGAAGGGATAAGTTATGCAGTGTTATCCACACTGGCATTTTGAAGACCACCATTGAGTTGGAATTGAATTATGGGAACCATGGGGTGATAAATAGTTTTGTATTACCTTAGAACCATGGACCCTCTTGTATAACATACTCCCTAATCTATGATGATTCAAATTTTACTATGAAGAAGCCCTTGGAGCATAGATGAACCTCACAGTTTAGTGTCCAGGTCATAAAAATCCACTGAAAGAGATCCAGAGGTTTTGGCCAAAAACCATTAAACCTACAAATGATTGTCTGAGATTGATATGTTGTACGAACATTAATTGACTCTGTTAGATCTATTGTCATTGCAAGGATGCGTTCTATCTACTCCATAATATAGCGCCCAGGAATGTTTAAAGTTTGTTCAGGTGTACCTAATGTAACATATCTACCTTTAAGTACATCTTTGAAGGAAGAAGATCCATGGATTGGTCTAGGTGAGCCCTCAGCTTCAAGTTAATGATGATTGTGGATTTTCGATCTACATTGTAGTCCTGTAGTTGTTGATCATCGTTCATATATCTACCGACATAGATCAGACTGTGTGACTCCATTGGAATATTAGATTTGTTATGGACCTCCCTTTTCAAATCTCGAACCAAGAATCCATTTTTACCCCCATCGAGATTGACCTTCCAATTGGGGCTTGAGCAAAATTTTTAAATAATGCACCTTTGCCCAAGTGTGGTGCTTTCTCTCTTTTCTCTGATGGATAATCGTTGGGGAAAAATGCCTCTCTCCCAGGTTTCATCGACCTTGGGGGACCCTCCTTGCCGTCTTCATCAAATTCTACCCAAAAATGAGGTAGAGAGCACAAGTCCAGTCTTGTACAAAGGCAGTTGCTAGACTAATAGAACGCTTGGGCAGATCTACTACATGCATGTATCCATCGACAAAATCATGTCCCACCACCAATCTACTGGCCTTTTTGCTTCGTTGACTAGGTTTGTAACCTAGAGGGCACAACTAATTTGATTCATAGAGGGCCCATCATCATTGTTCATTTCTTCAAAAAAAAAAAAAAAAAAAAGGTCTACAGCTAACACTACTGCCATAAATGAGATTTGCTAGATCTGGACTGCCAAGGTAACAATCGGTCGAAATACCCTTCCATTTTCTTGGATATATTTCTGCCTAGGGGATCAACTTCCCAAGCCTTGCCACTTCCTTATTTGCCTTTGCATGCGTTGTTTCATGTGAGCATTTGTTACCACATCCGCCATGAAGCTCGAAACCACAGTCGGAGAAAAGTTTGGGGCTAATATTTCGAAGTTCAAAGAGTATGATCCCATTTATTCCATTATGGATTAGATCGCTACAAGGAAGGGTGCTCTGGGAGTCGGAGGTAGCCTGAAGAATGTCGATGCCTTGTAAATTGCATCCAAGAACCCTAGTCATCGCTCCATCCTTCTCCATTTCGTCAATCGTCAAGCTCAATTTATTAACTACCCAAATCATATTTTGAGAGAAAGCAACTATTTATTAGACATGTATGTTTTGCAGTGAAACCATCCTATAAGTTGTGTTGTAGATCCCCCAAGTTGTTATAGATCTATTGTGGGTGATGTTTGGAAGTTGTAAGTTATTGCAAACAATAGACATGACCTCGAAAAATACTCAAAATGTCCATGGATAAGATACCATTAGAGGATCAATTACTTTTGCTATAATGAATTTCTTATTCATGCATAGCTAACATAATGATGATTGTGTTCGATCCATTAACGTGAAATGAAAATTTTGAAAATGGGTAAGCCATTATGTGATGTGACTTCAAGATATTGTTGGGTAGAAGATTGGTATATTTCATCTATAGAATGTTTTGTTGGATAAAATAGAATGAAAATTATTCACAATAAACTAGGTTACTATGCATTGGAAAAATGGAAGCAATATTCAATACAAGACTTTATAGCTTGGAGGATAATTCCAAGGGTATATGATTGCATGAGGGCATGCAACATTTTCAATTCGGAGAGATGAAAAAACTCATAATTGTCATCTTTTTATCATCTTTCTATCATCCTTTACATATATTTTTACTTGCCCATAATCCTATATTAATCCTTTTTAATGCTTAAAACCATAACCTAGGATTAAAGTTTGATAAACATTTTTTTTTGTAAGCTAGTTGTGAGTTCTTATCAATCAAAGAGGAATGTCACTATACAAAAGAGTCAAGATTGTTGGTTTACCAATTGGGAAATCAAACCGATAGAAAAAGTATAAATCATCTCTCCATTGATTATGAGACAAGTTAAGTAACATGGAATTATACAAAAAGGACATTATCAAATAGAGATCGTTGTGGTGCAACATATAAACAAAACTATGAGGCCTATGAGAAAAAAATTGAGTAGTTATTAATCTATGCATACTAGAGTACATTTTGTAGGATTGACGGTTGAACTTGGAAGATTTTGACCCTAATTATGCTTAGAGGAAACAAAATCTTTGGCATGGGGTTGTTTTGATAGGGCCGAGAGCTTGGAATTTATCTCTTCGAGTTGTAGTTGAACTTCAACTAATTTCAATAGGATTTCTTGATGAGCCTCATTGTTGTCTTGAAATATCTTATTCACCATTGTCTTAACATGCTAGTAGAGGTCCAAAGCCCTCCAATATTTTATATATCTTTCTCTAGAGTTACCTGTATCGAGGATCTAGTTTCCCATTTCCTCCTTAATGTTTTGTCCATGGATAAATCCATGCTCATGGTAAACCTCTCCTTCAACATTCACAATTTCCTGTCTAATGCTGGGAGGTTTGCTCCCAATACACATTTGTTGATTCTTATGCTCCCTATTGGATTTGTGAACTATGGGGACCAACCCTGCCCCATTGATTCTAACGATTGGAGTGCCCATGTGGATTAAAGGGATAGAAATGGGAGCAAAGTAGTTATAGAAGATGCGAGAGTGGGAGACCCACATGCAATGAATGCAAAGGAAGCACCTGTTAACCATTATTTATTTTCCCTTTCTAATCGAAATTCCAACAGGAGAAAAACAGACCCACATAACTTAATGAAACAACTATAACTAATACATGTATGGAGCCATGAATCTTTAAATTGTCTTAAAGCACCCACCTTCTTCTTTGATTCAAATAAATATTCCAAAAACTAGGATGGGATAACCTATTCTCAATGTTGCAGAGTAATTGTCTTCCTCTACAATTCAACTCCAAAGGGTTACACTTATCTTAATAATCACAATTATTTTTATGAGTTATGGACAATGATCACATTTGGAAATAGTTAATCTTTGCACCTTATTTTCCTGCATTTTTCTTTTCTTTCATGTTATTACTTCCTTGTCAATGCACGATGTGAAATTTACTTTTCTATAGCTTACTTGTATGTCAATATGCGTTGTGATTTATTTTCTTGCAATTTAATTTCATGTCCATGTTTGGTGTGATTTACTTTATTGCCAAAGCATGGTGTGATTTACTTTCCTACAATTTACTTTCTAGCAAATTATTTCTATCATAGTATGAAATTTACTTTATTGCCAATTTACTTTCCTACATTATATTTTCAATACTAGTGTGATTGATTATTTTTCTTGTCAATACTTGTGTGACTATCCATTCCATTGCTTTTAAGTGTGATTGGTGGAACTACAACTACATGTTGGATAAACTAGTTAAAGTAGGATGTGTAGCCTATAGTTATAGTGCACAATAATTTGCAAGTAAAATCAGAACCTTAGGCTCACAATTTAACATATATAATTTTTATTTTCTTGCTATAAATTAGAGAGGTAGTTATAAGGCCCATTAGAAGGAATTCTTGTTGATCCTAAACAAACCAAGGTTTTAACGCAAATTCTTCTCCAACATAACAAAAGATGGTATGCAATCCATTTTTCGAAAGATCAACTTTGCAAAATAGGTTTGATTCGAATTTTATAAAAGATTTAAAACCTTTGCAAAAGATGATCCAGCAAGACATTGAGTTTAAATGGACTCGAGAAAAAAATAGATTAAAAAAATTCAAGGCAACAATTGCATCGACCCTAGCATTACATAGCCCTAATTTTAATCAAGATTTTTTTCCTTTGTACCTTTGCATCAACTCACTCCCTAGTACTAGTTCTTACATAGAAAGATTTGGAGGGAAGTTAATACCCAATTTCATTCACGAATACAAATCTTGAAGGATTTAAATTAAATTATCCAACTATTAGCCTACAAGCTTATGTGGTGTTTTCAAGCAACCAAATAATTTAGGCCTAATACTCTTAAGAGCTATACAAAAGCAATTTTTCCACACCCAGCTATTATCTAATTGTTCATTCAACAAGAACCTAAGGAAAGATGAGGAAATTGGATGGTAGGCATCCGAGAATACAATTTGGAGTGTAAACCAAATAAGATAGTATGTGGTTAAGAACCTTATAAGTTGGTTATAGAATCATAACATAGATTTTTAATTGATGGAGATGGATGGGAGAATAAGTTCTTTGCTTACACTAATGAAAGTCCTAAATATTCTATCGAGTGGGTATTCATGATATAGTGACATTTCTATTCATATTCATTTAATTTCTAGAGCAAAAAGGACTATAAGATTGAAGGTAACACAATATGAACTCATAAATGGTAATATTTTTAGAAACTTCTACCTATTAGTCTTGCCATGAGGTGATAATTTTTCTTGCAAGAATCTATTTTTAATGTCTAATGACCTTACTTTAGTTGTTAAATATAGATTACATGTGCCTCGTGATTCAAACTTGTGTTTCAAATTATAGTTCTTGAGAATAAACTTATAGTATTGATTTAAATAGTGTTGGTGGTGCTCTGGCCGCCCTAATAGTACTTGTGGTAGGTAACTAGAAGATTTAGAACCTAACTAGGTACCCTTCCAATCCTCAAGCCACCTTTTTTAATACGGCTTCTAGGATAAGGGCTCTAGGGTCATAATGGTGGAAAGACTAATTTCATCATCATAGCAAGGGAAAAGTCTTAAATTAACAATGAGGTTAGATGATTCTAGTGCAACTAGGGAACTTATTTTACCTTTTTTCTCTCTTTCTTTTCTCTAAGTAGGATGGTAGGGTCAATTAACTCATGGGGTTGGACGGAATCTAACTAGGACTATAGCGGTTTAGATGTCCGTGAGGAACATGCACCTAGTGTGCTAGACACCCCTCCAGGCATAGCTCAAGAGGGTAACTTGAACTATTTGGCAAAGGTGGAGTTATAAGAGTGAATAAAGTGGGAACATCTACCTATTATTTCAAGTTGGGTTTTCCCTAAAGGAGTATTCTAAGTTACTCCTAATTTTTCTCCAAAGTCTTCAATCTTTATCACTTTTCACCTTTTTAATTTGACCATATTGACCATCTTTCTTCTTCCATTTCTTTCTCTCTTCATTTTTCTCCTTAACTCCATTTTCCTCTTGAGTCTTAATGGCCTCTAGTTCCTTACCCTTTTTTTATGTTTTACTCCCTTTCCTCTCCTTAAAGCTTTCATAGAAAATATGCTCATGATGGGAAAGTTTTGAGCTTGCATTGCTACTGTATGTGGTATTTGTGAGCCTCCATTCTTAAACCTACAAATTAAATGAGGCTTTCTACAAAAGTCACCATCAACCAAATGGGCTAGGGCACTTAGTGAATTCTTATTCGTTAAGGGTATCTAGTGATGGGATCCTTCAACTAAATCTTCACATAGTTGTTTGATTATGATTCTTTATGAGAAAAATCCTTGTTGACTTAATCTAGAATTTAAGCTTGGATCAGGGGGTGAAACCTCCAACATCAATCTTCCTTAACGATGCCACAAATTTTTACATTGGAGGAGGAACCTCTTATTTATCATTTCTAGGTGATGGCTCTTAATGGGTGGCAATGATCTAATCCATTCATGACACTTAAAGATGTTGGGTATTATTTTTCCTTAATTTATATAGGAATACGTATATAATTGATCATTTTTGGCAAGGAAGATCACCAAAATTCACAACTCAATGGGACACTTCATCCCTATGATGGGATAACCACTATGTTTAAGTGTGCCATTTGCCCCAACAACAATTATTTTGGAAGGTCATGTATCCCCTACCACTATAGGTGTCAAAGGAACATCAAGGCTTGTTGTGTAGTCCAGATAGGGGCAGAAGATCGAGCTCCGAAGTGGAATAGGTTCATGGTCCACTTAGTCTACCCCCCAATAGGCCATGTGTCAAATTACTACAAGAAACCCTTAGAAATTAGACATAACCAGTGTCGCATGGGAAGGGATGAGAGTGGCTACTCTTCGAGATAGGAGGAGGGTAGTCAGCAACTTTATCGATTGTGATTTTTTTGAGTTCTATGGGGCCCCTTGAATGGAGGGAGAAAGATATGGCGCCAAAAGAATACGATTATAGCGAAAAAGGCGAAAACTCTTAAAATTTTTCCATTGCCTATATCTATATATATATATATATATATATATATATATATATATTATATATATATATATATAGATATAGATATATAAATTCTTTCTTTCTTTTTGTATGAATTAGATTGAAGGAGTTATTACCAGAGTAGAATCTCACTTGCACAACTCAGAGTCAATCCTTTAGATTGTCACTGTAACATTCAATTTTTATGGATAATACTCACAATTACACACCAATAGTAATGAAGAAATCTAAATTAAAATGAACAACATTAATACTGATAATCCTAACCACTCAAACTACCCTAAACTATATATAACCTATCACAAAATTTAATTTATAAAAGTATATTTCCATGTTTGTGCAATTTAATCTTTCACTATCATTTATTTAACTATCTCTTTAACAAAGAAATAAAACACATATATAGTTATACTTATTCAATTTTATCTAAACCTTATAAATTATTTATCAAATTTCTGGGATTAAATCTTTTTAATTTATCCAAGGGATAAAAAATATGCTCAAAAATGAAAGTGCTCAAAATTGCCCAAAACTAGTGCCAAATCGTAGATCTCATCATTCTAATTCCAACGATGCTTGAATCGCCTCAATTCAACACCGTATGTGAAAGTTAACACGTTATGAAGTTTTTGGCAAACAACTAAAAACTCAACTAGGGTTGACTGGGTTGCTAAATGGACAAGGTGTACAGGTGACATGGCTTTGACATTAGCAACTCACTGGAAAGTATGGTGTGCAGTACAGATCAATCACGTGCTGACATGTGGCCCAATCATACAAGTCAATTCGGCAGGAATTTCATTAGTTGTTGGATTTTGGGTGGACAATTATGAGGCGCCACGTGGGCCTCGGTTTTCATGCAATTTTTTTTTGAACAGGCCGACCACCCTCCACTAAAAATGAACCCATGACTTGTAAATTATAACTACCGTGCTGAACCGTTATACCACAACCATGTCACTTGTTATATAACGAGTACCACATATATTTAAATTCAATTTTCCGGCATAGGCGGGGAGCAGGGCACATGGCCCAACCCCAATCATATCATTGTAACATGTCCATTGTTAGCCGTACCCCCGGTTCACATTAAGCTCCACACGATTGATGACATGGCAGAGGGGTGGGGCACGTGGCCCCAACCCTGGTCACATATGACAACCGGAACCAAGTGCTACGAAAGGGGAGGGCATGTCTTGTGACACTTGGCCCATGCTCGACCCAAAGCCATATGTCACACAATAGGACCGTTGGCAGAGACTCAGGCGGGGGCGGGCACGTGGCACCCTGTCGCGCCCAACCCCCAGCCATATTAGTAACCATATGATCGAGACTAGAGAAACATGAGAAGACATTATTGACACACTTGTGTGTCCGACAATTTGCATCATTTGTAGAATAATCGACGTCGATCTCGAGCGAAATTATTGCCTGTTAGTTTCGTCAAAGGCAAATTTTGTGGATGGTTAGCTAGTTTTGTTATTTTACGGAACAAATAACAGATAAATGCACTAGGAGGCCTATCTTGGCCCTTTTTCAGTCTTTTTGAGCCCATAAAGAGCATACCCAGGGGTTTTTGGGTGTTCTGGACACAAAGACGGTATTATTTTTGTGATTTGAGGATTGTAAGTTGGACAATTTGCAGAGCCAAGTCCTTTTATGTTGCGGACAAAGACTGTTTTGAGGCCATATGGAGACCTTTTTTAGCACAAAAAGTGTCTAGATAGGGGTTTTCGAGCCTTTCGGACGCATCTGCAACATTTGTTTCTTCATTGGAGCAACAAGTTTCAGTATATTATCAGTATGATTGTGGAAAAATACCATTTCAACACTTCATTATGAAGTAGTTGGATTTGTGCTTCTTGATCTCAAAATGAGTACGAGGACCTGTTGCCACATTCAGTGAGAGACTCCTTTTCTTTTGGCGCCATCATTTCTTTGCTAAAGCGAGTCAACTTATGAGTGAGAGTTCTCTGAAGGAGAACATTTCTTTGAAGGAGAAACAATGCCACTCTATAAGGAGGTTTACTCTACTAGTCAAAGATTTGTAATGTACTTTTTTGTTGCTGAAATCAACAGAGAAACCTAGACATTAGAGTAGGGCCCAAAGATGTAGTCCACATTGGATGAACTCCGTTATCACTTGGTTGTTCCCTTCTTCATTTTTACCATGTTGGATTTCAAGTGATTTTGTTTCATCTTTAAGTTCTTTTAAAATTAACTATTCACATTTGAACAAGTTACGAACTAAGTTAACTTTTGAAGACCCAAATTTATCAAAACTTGAGAAGTGTCAAAGGATGGTTGATTTTCAGATCATTAATATATAACATTTTCTTAAATATTATATTTAAAAAAATACTCTTCCTTAATCACATACATTCCCCTTTTTAAAACATTTTTCATATTACCAACCTTCTTGACTTGTTAAGTCAACACAATTACAATGATCTCAAAATGCTTCTCTCCCTTCTTTTTGATAATAGAAATAAACTATTAAAGAGCACCATTGAATCGCTCACCTTCTTAAGGTCTGATAGACCATATTGGTCTTTGTGGACATTAAACATCATCATCATCATCATCATCATCATCAAATATATATAGTTGAAATTGAATTTGGGTGGGGAGGATCCTATCCATTCCTCTCAACGACCTAAGACAAACCCAATTGAGTTGTCAATTGGGTTTGTCTTAGGTCATTGAGAGGAATGGATGGGATCCTCCCCACCCAAACTCATTTCAACTAATAACATGATGATTTTTTTTGAGAATGCAAATTCCCACAATTGTAAGTCATAGTATAGAAGAGTTTCTAGATATAACTGTGTAGAAGAGTTTCTAGATATGATTGTGGATAAGAGTTTCAACCTAAATCTTCACACAATTATATCTATAAAGTTTTCTACATTATAATGAACTTTGATGTAATTGATGGAATATATTCCTCATATAGAATATCTATAGACATCTGTTTATGAAAATAAAATAAAATATATTTTTATTTTTTTTGTCGATCAAAGATTTTTCATTAATACTTCAAAAAAGTACAAAATATATCTTTTGATGACTCTTCTCTCCCGGCCTCACCCTGACCCGATTTGTTGGCTAGGAGAGAAAATTTTGATACAACTAGCCGAAATCCAAAATGGCATAAGATTTCAAAAGACCACAATTGTTTGAGGTTCCAAAAAATAGAAAGGATACGAACAAAACTGACCGACATTACAAATTACCAGGATGAACTATAACATGACCAACTTCAGGATTACAAGGAGGGCGAGGTTGCCCATGAGCATGGTACTCAAGGTGTTCTATCTAGGCCTCTAACCTGTCTTACCACTGGAGAGACTCTAGATGATCGAATTGGTCCCATTGGGCTTGCTGAATGTCCTCCATAAAGTCCATTGATTCAACTTCATGCTCCGACATTTGCCTGCTCATGTCCACCACAAGTGCAATAATACAATTGACTTTTTGTGCAATGAACTCCAAAGTAGGGAGAGCCACCGTGGATGTAGGGGTTGGAAAAACCTCCTGATCAATTTCACCAACTGACACTACCTCCTCGCCATCCTTGTCCTCAACTCTCCTTGCATGACCACTGTGTCCTGCCCAGCCTCCTTGGATGGCCCCTACCTGTTGCACTCTACGCAACATATTCCACTGAGGACTCAAACCGCTAGATCTCCTGACCTCCGAGAATTTAGAGCACCAAAGCAACCACACATAACACAAACTATTCTCCAAGAGATGCGTTGACTCGGCTTACATCGCCCCCCCGGGAGAAGCAACCAAGAGAAAACGAGGAGTGTTTGAACAATACAAAGGGCCTAAAGGACCTTGCCACCCTCTCACCCCAAAATTCCAAAGTACCTTTAGTAGAAAAGAAAAGATCTCACCAACCCTGACTTGACCGCCTAGAGACCACAGAGAAATAACGTAAGGAATTGAGGCTTAGCCACAACAAACCTGGCTTCCAACACTGATAATCCAACAAAACCTCATTGGCGACTCAAACGAAAGCTAGATCGACCTAGAGCACTTCAGCACCAACAAACCAACACTCAAAATTGATGACTAGGCAACAAAAGAATATGAGAGATATTACTAGGGCCAATGTTGCAAGGACCCCATCGTTAGAACCTTGCCAACTACAAACCCAAAGCAGAGGTAAATAAGGACTTACCCCAGAAGCCTAAAGAGAAACTGCCTTTAGTGAATAATTCTTGACAGGATTGAAACAACCTAGGACAGGGTACTCCAATTCCCAACGAAATTGCAAATTTTCCTATGTTGCACCAGGTCTAGGGTCCTAAACAATGAAATACAAAATCACCTAAACCAACGTAGAAGTGAAGCTCCACCACATAGACACAAACCTTGCAATATAGCTGCACTGTTCCAGAGTACACAGGAAGCTAGCTTGTGCACTCATATCCCACTGCGTATGGCTACCAACAACGCCCATCAATGAGACTAAGCACCATAAAGTTCCCCCCTTAATGTATTTACCATGATCATCGAAGGCTGCATACCCTCATATCCACACGCCACACTTGTCATACGACATATTCATGTACCTTCCACTTTGAAAGCGAGGTGCACTCCACAACCCCTGTCCCATCGTGGCAAGGGCTAACCAGCCTGCCATAAGGCATTAAATGCCTTGGTACATGCAGGCTATATAACAAAATAACACATAGCCTTTATTTTTAATTTATGTAGCCACTGAGGCTGTGTGTTATTTTGCTATATAGCCTGCATGTACCAGGGCATTTAATGCCCTGTGGCAGGCTGGTTAGCCCTTGCCGAGTAGTTTTTCATGTTTGCAAAGTACAAGGTTCTTCCCCTTACCATTTAAGTTTATTTTTAAATAATAATATTATTATTTATTTTATTTTTAATATTTACTTTTTAAATATTTGGTTAAGAATTTTATATTTTTACTAAACAAAATATGTTTTATAAATATTTTGGTTTAAGAATTTAATTTTAAGAAACAAAATACCTTTTAAATAATATTATTATAGTAAAATGTAATTTATAATTTAATTTGGAGAAAAGTAATAATATTATTTGTTTCTCAGTGGGGTCGCAGAGTATGGTGATAACGATGGGATAGCACGGGACGGCAAAGGCTAACCATCTTGCCATAGGGCATTAAATGCCCTGGTACATGCAGGCTATATAAATAACATACAGCCTTAGGCTACATAAATTAAAAATAAAGACTATGTGTTATTTTGTTATATAGACTGCATGTATCATGGCATTTAATACCCTATTACAGGTTAACCCTTGACAAACTACCCTCTCATCTTTTCAGTCTGAAAAACCGTTGACATATATATTGGGTTGCAATTGGAGGTGAATGGAAATACAGTAAAGAAAGTAAAGTCGCATTTACAGGAGGGAGAAGCTTTGAATGTTGCAACCATTTATTCATTTTGTCCTTCCTAATCGGATTTTGGCTGAAAATGTTGCTTCATGTTTGGCCCTAATCTGACTTAAACTCAGGCGCGCCCAATTTACAGGTAAGTTTCAGCTAACTTCTGTATACCAAGTGCTTTGAAAATAATGGAAGAATGGACATTGGACTGGCATCTCAGTTTACGATGGTGCACATTATTTTTAGCAATATGCTAAAACTTGTTTTAATGGCAGAGGTATACAAAATTGAAGGATCTCAATATCTGATAAGCAAAGGTGGACGTTTTGTTTAGTTTGGAATTTAAATATAAAGATAGCCCAATACAGATTGTTTGTGCACTGGAGGCCTGACCGTTGCCTTCTCTTTGAGCTATTTGTCAACAAGCATTTGAATGGGAGACATATATCATGATGAAGAGAGTCATTCTTCCAAATTCACAGATAGATCAGTCGGTTGTGATGCATCAGTGGTTGCAGGGAGTAGTTCAGGTGTGAGCTGCACTTTGGAGTCTCCTGATGTTAGTGGACAAAGCTGTACATTGACATCTTCAAGCCTTTTGGAAGAAAACTCTATACGTGATTCAGCAGGATTTTTCCAGAAAGGTCAAACAATGCAATCTGATGTAGGCCTTCACAGAGAAGACATAGTCCAATGTAGACAACATGAAGGTTTAATTGGGTTGGTAACAAAAGTTGCTGGTGATTCAGATTCAGATAGTACTAGTAGTGACAGTGAAGATCCAGATGAAGATGAGTCTATTCCAGAGGACTGTGCACGGGTTGTCTGGACAAATCTTTCTGAGACCACTGAGAAAATCAATGACATTGAGGTGCTTGACAGGGGGTTCATGCATGGTGATATAGTTGCAGCAGCTTCGGATCCATCAGGACAGACAGGCATAGTGGTTAACGTGGATCTTAAAGTAGATTTGTTAAGTCCCACATCAGCTACGATAAAATATATTTCCAGTAAAAAGCTTCAACGAATAAGGGCGTTTGCAGTGGGTGATTATGTAATTCATGGGCCTTGGCTAGGCAAAGTTGATGAAGTGGTTGATAATGTGACAGTTGTATTTGATGATGGATCAAAATGTAAACTGATGAAAGCTGACCCTGATCGCCTTATCTCAATCTCCAAGAATCTCCTCGAGGATACACATTATCCTTATTTTCCAGGGCAGCGTGTCCGGGGCAGTTCTTCAACAGTTTTCAAGAATGCTCGATGGTTGTGTGGTGCATGGAAGGCAAATCGTATGGAAGGCACAGTAAGTAATGTGGAAGTGGGATCAGTTTATGTCTACTGGATTGCTGCAGCACATACTGGTTACAATTCTCAGTCAGCTACCATCCCTGCAGAGCAACAGGACCCTAAACGGCTAAAGTTATTGTCTTGTTTTTCATATGCTAATTGGCAGCTAGGTGATTGGTGTCTACTTCCTGCATCTGAAAGGACGATGTCAGAAGTTACTTTGCCTGTCACAGATGACATGGAGGCTTCTGTAGAGAATGTTGCCTCATCTTTCTCAGTTTCTGTTGGTGCTTCTGTCTCAAAAACAGAGACCATTCATGCAGGCATTGACAGCTTGGCTGTACAGGATGCTGGTGGCACTATTGTCTCTGCGATCAAACGGACAATGCCTGAAAGTTTGGATATTGACATAGAAATGCTTGGGGGCAGTGTCCCCTTACCTACTTCTGATTCTCAGAAAACAACAAATTCATGTTTAAAAGAGACAGCATCTGATAGCTGGGTTACACATCGAAAGAAATTTCGGAGACGTGTTATCAAGCGTGATAGAAGACTCCACAAAAAAGATGAGGTTCTCGATGAAGCACTATTTGTGGGCAACAAACAGACAAAGGTAGATGTGATATGGCAAGATGGCACAAGGACATGCAGCGTAGATTCTAGAACTTTGATTCCCATTGATAATCTTGGGGATTATGACTTCTTTCCTGGACAGTATGTATTGGAGAAGGTTTCAGATGATGATGGCGAGGCTTCTAATTCTGGACGAATAGGAGTTGTAAAAACTGTGGACTCAAAGGAGCGCACAGCAAGAGTAACGTGGCTGAAGCCTGTGGATTGTCCAGAAGATGCACGCAAATTTGATGGTGAGGAGGTAGTAAGTGTCTATGAGCTAGCTGAGCATCCGGATTACAGTTACTTTATTGGGGACATTGTTATACGCCTATCTCCCATATCTGAGGCAACAGAAGTGCCTGGCATTGGCAATCAGTTGGTTGGACAGATAGAATGTAGAGATGAAACAAGACCCAACAATGTTGTTGAGACGACAGTTCTATCCAAAAACCAGAAAGCTCTGAAGAAAAGACAGAAGGCAGAGCTTGATGAAAGTCTTGATGAATCTAATCTGTCCTGGATTGGGAATATTATAGGCCTTAAGGATGGAGACATTGAGGTAGCATGGGCAGACGGAATGGTCTCGAAGGTATGTTATTTTCTTGCTTGATTATAATGGGATTTTGAAGAGAAAAGTATTTTGCATTGTGTGCTTAAGTACCATATTTTATCTGAGAAATTGATCACTGCTACATTTATAGCTATTAATCCTCTCAAATATAGTCAAGTAGTAACAACACCCTAGTATTGTTTGCATAAGCATGAATTGACCCCAATAGTGGATAGAATTAAATTCATCTCTTGCCAGTCAGTTCTAATGGGCCACTGAAAGAGAGTGTTTTGCATCGTGTGATTTTTGTGCTAGTGAAACACTCTTTGTTTAGGAGGGAGTATGAAACTTTGTTTTGTATACAACAGGAATGGCAGGGTGCAACAACTGTATAAACATGGTCTCAGCTAGCCAGTTAATTCTTGTATTGCACATTATTAGTTCTTGTCTTTGCTAGGGATGATAGTGAATGCTTTATAATTATTGTGACATGTTATGATACAGCTGATCCGAATGATTTATCTAGTTTAGCAAAGCTTAAAAATCTAACAACTTTTGTAAACTAAGGAGCTCGAATATATAAGATTGCAAATAAATGGATGACTGGATTATAGCATTTATAAGTTATATCATTCAAGATATTATACAATATATTATTGGGATCACCACCTAGTAATTCATTAAATATTAAGCAGATGTGCTAAATTGATGGTTATCTCATAACTTCCTAGGATAGTTATCTCACTGACTAAATCAAAGTTGTTCTACGGACTACATCAATTTCCATGAACAAGTATTGTTGTAATGTAAGATAGATTTTGTATTTAGCCCAAGGGGTTAACTCAACTGGTTGTCTAAAATGTTGTTGGCCATTTGGCTAGTTCCTTGCCAGTAGCTGCCTGGTTCAGATCCCCATGGGTGAAGTGCACTAGTTTATGCCTACAGGTTTATTATATGCGCCTGCTATGTTTTGAAGGGCAAGTTTTGAGCAGTGTTACAACAAAATCTAGCAGCCTAGTGCAAAACCTCACTGGGCAATCTAGGTCTTATGGCAACAATGGGATCCACCACCACGATCACCTTGGTGGCTTCTCCCCTGTTGTTTTGTGGTTGGATATTATCCCACAAGGGAGGCTTCCTTAGCAAGACTTAGAGGTTAGATGACATAGGAATCTAAGCCAATAGATTTCTAAGGGACTTGCAATTAAACACCCTAAAGGATTTTCAATAAAGACAGGCTCAGGGGTGGACAAAGAGTTGATGAAATAGAGAAAAGTACTGGCAAGGCCTTGTAGTCTGAGATATGGTCTATAGATGTTTTCCCAGTTCCTGTCCTTATATGTGCATGTTTAGGAGCTCTTGTCCCAGCTTGTCAGCAGGGTCTGTATTCACCAATAAATAGTAGAATGAGGTAAGGGTGAACTAGCTATCCCCTGAACCATTCCCCTGACCAACCAATTGTTAGGCCCACAACCCGGCTAGGCAAGGTCAAGTTTAGGAGCAACCCAGCTAGGCGAAGTGAGAGAGTACCGTAGTAAGTATGATTTCCCACTAGCCACCATCAACTAAAAAGTGCTTTTATAAGTTAGAGATTTATAGATAAGCAGATTTACAGCATGCAAAACAGTGTAACAACAATTAAAACAGCCTAGCAATGGTAATATCATTAAAGGTTTGAGGTTTCTCAAGGAGGTAAACAAGAGATAGGTCAAACAATGGTTTTCAATGGCTGAAAATGCACAAAACAGCAAAATAACCTAGACGTCAGCCCTAAAATAAGGTGTAAAATATGCATAAAATGACTGATTTTTCTTTTTAAACATTAATGGATGCAATTCCTACCTAAATGACTATATCATGTAGGTGCAAAATTGCTACAAAATGCAGTTTTGATCAAACCCTAACCCTAATTACCATAAATTTTAAATGAAAGGAATTTAAAGGTTGATCGACACACCAAGACTAGTGCCTCTAATCAATTGGGCAATGGAGTCAACTAGGGCAAGGTCAAGATAGAAGGACCTTGGCTAGAGAGAGGATGGAAGACAATTTGCTCCACTTGGGAAACCCTAACAACTTTCTTGTGTAGGAGATTTAAGGACAAGATGCAAGAAAACTAGTTCCTTTGATGGATACTTGATGACAAATTTATAAATACATGGAAACAAGAGTTCACAAAAGATATTGCACTTTTTAATATGGCATCTGGAAAACCCTAATTTCAGAAACTTCATGCAAAATGGAAGAAAATAGCATTAAACTTACATCATTCAAGCAACCATCACTTCATAAATCCAAAGAAAGCCTCTCCATGAAAAACATATCCTCCCTAAGGCAATTCACACTCTATTTAGCCATTGCGTCCAAGAGAAAAGAGAGATTTGAAATGATGAGTGTGTCTGGCAATGGTCTAAAGAAATTTGACTCCCCTCTATTTATATTAGGGTAAGCAAGCCAAATTTCGTTTATTTACAATTAAAAGCCTTAAAAGTTTGTATGAAGTGTCCAACAAGGCGAATAAGTCACAAGGCAACCTAAATATAACTTTATAAAATGATAAATCACAATAAAATGACATATTTCTCCACACATGTTGGAGAAAAAAGCTCTCCAACATGACATCATCCTCAATAAATGAGAATCTCCATCAAGTAAGTGATAGGTGGGTCCAAAAGTGCCCCTCACTCCAAGATACATCATCAAAGTAAATGGGTGCATCTCCAAGCTACATCTCATCCAAGACGTCATCGTTAAGAAGTTCTGCAAGGATCACCATTGTCTCTTAGGCTTAGAAATAAGGCAATGCTCAAGTCTAACAAGTAGGTACAAGCCCAACTTGGGGGTGTCTTGGGTCCTTTGGAGCACATCATCAATCTTGCCAATGACTTGACTTCTTGGCTTAGCATTTAGTGGAATCCTTGATATACTTTTGGGATCCCAAAAGTATATCAAGGATCACCATCGTCTCTTAGGCTTCGAAATAAGGCAATGCCCAACAAGTAGGTACAAGCCCAACTTGGGGTTGTCTTGGGTCCTTTGGAGCACATCATCAATCTTGCCAATCACTTGACTTCTTGGCTTAGCATTTAGTGGAAGGGGCCATACATCCACGTGGAGGCTCCTTAAGGGTCAATGCTCATCTCTAGAGGGGCAACACCGAGGTTGCAATGATTGTAAGTGTTCTCATGCTAGGCTAGTGTCTACTTCATGGTGCTGCAATAGGGGCCAAACCATCCCTCAAGGGATAGCTAATGCATTTATGAGAAACCACCTTAAACATACCCTCAAGATCAAGTGAGATCAACATCATTAGGTAAAGAAACCATTAAAGTATTATAGTGGCTCATATTTAATGCTAGGGGCATAAAAATGTTTCACACAAGCCTTGCGTTCAAATGTCTTTCTAGTTGATGATTTATAAGCAAGTTACCACACTTGTGTTAGGGATGATTATACAATTACCCCTATTAGGTGCTTCCAACCTCAAGGGCAAGGATAGTTTCTAGGTAGACCCATCAATTCATAGGTGCATGTGATAGATGTGTACGTAGAATGGGAAAGACTTTGCATGTTCAATACCACGGTTTATTGTTTATCGAGGTTGGGACAATATAAGTTCCATTGATTTAGAGCAAGAGAGAGAACATAATATGCTTTGGAACTGGGAGATGGTTCATGGGGGGGGTAGAACTTAGGCTGGGCTTTTGCCCACATGCTTATTATTAGTCATGGCTATCTTTTGCATTTTTCATTTTCTTTCAGTTGTGGCCATATATGCTTTTATCTTTCTTTCAGCTGCATCAACCTCTTAGGGCAAAGCTTCCAGGCCCTGACGTAGAGATGTGCATATAGGGTACCAGTACTGGTGACAAATGACAATGAACCCAAAGAAAGGAAATGAATATGAGAGATAGATGGAAAATGATGAGTATGGATTACGTTGGGCACACTATATTAATCAATGCTTCTTATTCATGCCCCTCCTAAAAAAAAAACCTCAGGGGAGGTCACACTGGACTAGGGACAAAGGATAACCTCCCAGGTGAACTGTGGGAACAAGGGTATAGTCAAGAGTGGCCAATCATCTAGCTCAACCTGTGATCCATATTAGAATGCCCTTAACATTAAATTAAAGCACATAATTACAAAAATGGTTAGTGTACCTTCCAGTAGATTACCCACCTTCCCTTAAGAATTATGCTAGATGGGAGAGAGCATTGACTGGAGCATAGGTGGAGAGCTTTGAAGTAAAGCTATCTGTGGATTATCATAGGGATTTTGGCTAGCTGGTTGACCAAAGGGGAGAAATTTATTTTCCTAGGGGTTACCCACTTATGTGGGTAACAACCAGTATCTGATGAGTAATCTTATTGTAAAAAAGGAATGATTACTAGATTAATTTCCTTAAGAATGCTTAGTATAACTAAACAACTATCTACCATTTAGAGGGATTTGGGAAGAGCTTCATTGCATCTCTCTTAAGAATTTCACATGCAAGTAGTTGAAATAGATGGAACTCTTGTGATAATTGTAAATATTAAATGTGGTGATATACATAGTGTGTGTGTTTTCAATGTGTATTATTTGTGCATATGATGCACGAAACGTCTAGTTAGGGGCCATACTGGTACTCGAAACTTGGTGAAACACCAATGGTCGTATTGTATGACATTTTGTGATTCTCAAATGTCGTAAGGTATGACTGACGACATTTTGTGATTCCGAAACGTCTGATGGTACGATTAACAGTGTTTTGGTGCCATTTTGGCCAAAACTAGCGGTGTTATGCTTTTTTTTGGGTTTGTTTAAGTGGCTAAGAAGGGTGTGGGTCCCTTCTATGGCTCAAAAACGCTAAGCTAACACTTTTTTTTTTTGAAAGTTGAACACTTAGTTAACAAATTTTATTAAAAAAATTAGGAGTAGAATTCTCTAGAAAATAAAAACTTAAATTCTCTAGAAACCACATCAACCTTTTCTTTTCTATAAAACAACACTTCATTCACTCATTTCTCACACATTCTTCTGCAAGCGGAGCTTCCTATAGCAACAACAAGCATTTTAGTTGTGTTTTGGAGCATTGGGAGCAAGCTATGGTGCATTTCTAGCAAGAAGAAGGGTGTGGGAAGCAAAAAGAAGGTTGTGGGAAAGAGGGGCGTGGGTAGCAAGAACAAGGGTGTGGTCAACACTTGTTTTAGTGAGTAATTTATTTTCTGTTTTTGCAACATTCATGGCTTCTCAAAGTTGTTTCCAATGCCCCTAGATCTACTCAAGCAAAAAAGAGGAGGGCACTAGTAGTAGAAGAAGAATTATCCAAGCCATAAAATCTAGTTAAAGACAATAGATTGTTGAAAATGCTTGACAATCAAGGGAGTGAAGAAGTTGGCTCAAGAGTGGCAAGGGCCATCTTTGCTTGTAAGTTGTGGCATCCCTTTTAATGTGGTTTGATCCCCATATTGGCAGGATTTGGTGAGAGCGATTAACATAACCCATCAAGGTTACAAGGGGCTAAACTATGAAAAACTCGATGTAATATCCCTTTTCCGGGATAACCCTCAAACCCAACAAACTCCAACCAGATACGTACAAATGATATAGTAAACGGGAAACTCAAAGAGATAAAAATAACAGTGGTGCAACATATAATAATATAAACATGGAATATAAGCAGATACTCAAGAAATGCAGAGAGAAATGCTAAGCCATTTTATTATACTGAGTAATGGAATGAGTACAGGAGGTGATCAGAAAGATGGCACCTCGACTTGCTCAAGGCAAGTGAAGAAATACACTCAGAATAGCAAGGAAATGGCTTCTCTCTGAACTGCGTCCAAGCTGCTGGAGAACTGTTGTGCTGCTGCTACTGCTGGAACCAAATGAGGATTTGGGGCTGTTCCCCTCCTCAGAAAATGCTGAAACTCTGGAATCCGCCTCTACTCAGTAAACCTAGAAAAGCCCAGAAAGCTTTTCCAAAATGGCTGACCTTGGAAAATCACCCCCTTGGGGATCCACACAATTCCTCAAGGCTCTGCGCTGCCACTGAATGGACCCCTCCAAAATTCTGCCTGAAACTCTGCCAAAATCCTCCAGTATGCAAGAGCTGATCCCCTGCTCAATCTCCTAGCTCAAATCCTCCACAAAACCCCAATCGAGAACTGTTACCCAGAAAAACTGCGTCATCCTCTCTCAAGATTGCGCAGTCATAAAATGCTCAGCTCCTCCTCAATCCAAAAAATCAATCCTCCTGCAAAAGACTGTTGAAAGCTATCTTGCTCGAGTAGGCACTCGAAGACCCCCGGGGCAAAGGGTGAGATCTCCGAACGGAGACACTCAATGCACTAAACAGTGCTGCAGACAGGCTAAACAGCCAGCGTGCTCTAAGTTGAAGTGACTAGCTCAAATGCACATAATCGAATGCCAAAATGAGGAGGCTCCTCTCTCCTTTATAGCGTTGGCCTCTCTCAATCCAAGGCTCACCTCCTCCAACGTAGCCCCTCTCTTGGCACGTGCTCCTCTCCATCTGCGCAGTCCCTCCAAGTGTCTACGTGGGCCCCTCCTCTACGTGGTCCTTTGGCCCCCTTGGCTCCCCCTTTAAGTTACAACGTTGTGCTACTAGGGAGTAACTTTATTCTAAAAGTGAGTTATGTCCCCCTTTCCTCACCTTTTTATTTATAAATAACTATAGAAGGCAAAATTGAGCAAAAATCGAATATTCCAATTAGCCATGGCTAATTAGGAATATTACACTCGAAGCAATTTTGCTCAAGAAAGAGAGGCAACTTCTTGATGATGTTTTGAAACCAATTCGTAACTCATGGGGTAGCACAGGCCTTTCCATTATCTCAAATGGTTGGACTGATACAAGGCATAGGCCATTGATTACTGTCATTGCATCATCACCAAAAGGAGCCATGTTCATAAAAGCAGAAATTTGTTTGGGTGAGGTAAAGGATAGTAAGTTTATTGCTGAGATTTTAATTATTGTTATTGAACAAGGCGGGCTAGAAAATGTGGTGCAATTTATTATAGATAATGCACCTGTTTGCAAAGCTGCAGGCCTAATTGTTGAGAGTAAATACAATCACATGTTTTGGAATCCTTGCATTGCCCACAATTTCAATTTGATTATAGAAGAGATTGAGGCAAAAACATAATGGATTAAGAAGGTCATAGGGTAGGCTAGGGAGATTATAAAATTCATCAACCACCACCACTAATCTCAAGAAATATATCGTGAATACTCCAAAATGGAGTTGCTCAAAGTTGTTGAGACACGGTATGCCTCGAACTTCATCATGTTGCGTCGCCTTGTTGAAGTTAAAACTGCATCAACGAGTATGGTGGTGGGTTCAACTTGGGTTGAGTGGAGACAGGCAGATTTAAAGAAGAGAAATATGGTGAAGAGGGTGTTGATTGATGAAGATTGGTGGAGCGAGATTGATTTCTTGCTCAAGTTGACATAACTTGCGTTTGATCTTCTCTGAAATGTAGACATAAAGAACCTTTCCTGGGAGAGGTTTATGATGGCATGGATACGATGGTTGAGAAAACCGTGGAAATTATTACACAAGAGGCTTTCACTCTTCCTTTTGTAGATTTTGATTTTGTTGAGCAAGTGAGGTCCATCATTGTTACGACGTGGAATGGCTTCAACATTCCATTGCACACTTCGGCACATGCTCTAAATCCAAAATTTTTATGATGAAGAGTTCAATGCTCAAGGCAATGGGAAGAGGAATGCCCCACATAAGGACAAGGAGGTGGTCTATGGAGTGAAGAAAGCCTTTTAGAGGTTGTTTCCCGCTTCTTTACAAATTGATGTAAGGGAGGAATTTGCCTGCTTTACTGTTGGATTAGAGAATTTTGCAGGCATATCAACTTTGGATGAGAGGAGGACCATGAACCTGGTTAAGTGGTGGACTTCTCATCAGGCAAATGGTGTTTATTTGCAACGCCTTGCCACTCGTATTCTATCACAAGTTGCAAGCTCCTTATCAACATAATGTAATTCGAGCACTTATAGTTTCATTCACTCTATGAAGTGCAGAAGGTTGAGGATCTTGTATATGTTCATTCAAACCCATGCCTTGTCTCGTAGGGGTGAAGAATATACAAGTGGACATCATAAATATTGGGATGTGGAAGCAGAATGTCCAGACTTAGAGCTCTCAATTGCTGCCCTTGATATTACTATTAGTGCCAGTGGCAATGCAAGTACTGGTAGAGTTGCCTCTTTTGCTTAACAAGCATCCGGTTCTATATTTGTTGATGAGGATGAGGATTTTTATGATTAATGATATGCTAATGTAGCCAATAATTGTCTTTAACTCATGTTTTATTTCAGTTTTAGCACATATAGCCTCATGTATAAAGGCTGATTTTGGAACCTTCAATGTACAGCCTTATCTATAAAGGTTGGATTTTTGCATCATGTAATCATCTCTAAGAGTTTATATAGACTTGGTTTTCCTCCTAAAATGACAATTTTGTGTCTCATTTTTTCTTTTCTTGCAAGAATATATATATATATATATATATATATGGCCACTTTTAGACGTTTTAGTGTCTCGTGCAACTTGGATTTGTGCATTTGTTGTGAATGAGCTTTGGATTTGTTAATTTGGAAGCCTAATGAACAGCATGCAGTTATGTATGATTGAAAAGTAAACTCTGCTCCTTTGTAAAATTATACACTGATTTTTATCCTTCAATAAGAGTATATCCTAAAATACGGCTTTCACTACAATCAAAATACTGATCACAACACTTTTTAATGAGCAGAGGGCTCTTTGATGACTATCACACTATTGTAAGACGTTAACAATAGTCACACGCAGGGAATGTCCTCTCTGCTCACTACATCTTGGCATGCATTCATTTACAACCATTCTTTTGCACTAACATACAGCCACTGATGCACCGGGTTCTCTGGTTGATAAGGTTGATGAGATAAAATTTTCCTTTATCTGCTTGGCTGTCAACTAATGGACTGATAAAGGGTTGATACATGTCAAAAAGCTTTTAACTGACTAACTAATTGATTAAGAAGTATTGGAGTCTTTCCAGGTTCTAGGGACTGGTCATTGATGTGTTGTTGATTCACACCTTTTCTGGCACATTGACACTTGATGTTGTTGATGTCACCTCCTGTCAAATTTGATGTGGATCTTGAAACTTCCATCTACTTGGACTTACTGACATAGGAACCTGTTAATTTTCCATCACCAGCCTTCAGCTCCAATAATCTCCCACATGGTATTTACTATTTTCACCAAGTTCTCGAATAATAAAGTCACTAGCATAAGCTTCATCCACAGACTTCTGTTTGCAGCTTTCCTACACTCCCTATTTCACCTTGACACTGATATAGCTTGTCATAATCATTCCCTGATATAGCTGATTTGTATATTTTATACCCTAAAACTGACTTGTATTTCTCTAATTTTTTGATGTAAGTATTTTTTTTAAATTATTTTTTAATATAATGTTATCTAACACTAATGCAGAAACATCTCCCCCATATTGGGCTGTAGAGAACCTCTCTGCTCGGTGCAATAATTGACTTTTGATCACTACCAGCCATCAGAATGTTTCTCAATAAAACCCAAAATATTGACCTCCAGTGAAATATATCTCACCTCAAAATAGTCAAGCCTCATCGTAAAGTTGTCTATTTTACCTCATCTTAACCCTACTATTTTCGGCCAAAAAGGTTTCTATTTGAGCATCACATATTCTAACACCATTGACATCTGAACATGCATACACAGCCAAGGATGGATCATGTGTTTTTCCATTGAATGTTTTTGAAAACAAATATCTTCTGCAAAGGAGCCCACTTGGACTTGCTTAGGAGAAACCAGTGATAATTTCTGCTTTTGATCTGGTCAGGCACAAGGATCAATCATAACTCCATGTTTATTAGGCTTCTATGTTTTGAAGTGTATTAAGGATGAAAGTTCTTGGCAGAGGTGATGCTGCCAAATGAGCAGACACCTTCCAACTTAGTTTTCAGCAGAAATTCTCCTCGTTGAATGAGAATGATCTCAATTGCCTAGATGGTGCAGCAAGTTTTTCATAACAGCGAAGACACCCTTAATTGAATTGCCACCAATTTATATGTGGTAGCAGGCAAATTTCTGTTTCTACGATTTGGGACGAGGATTTTTGGTCTCTACAAAGGGATAAAGGGGAGATCTGCTTATTTGTCCCTCCTCGTTTGACTCTACTACTTGGGCCAAACAGTTGTCATACTTTAATATTTTCCCTACTTGCAGATCTTTTATGTAGGAAGAATGGTCTGGTAGCTTTTGTAGATCAGAATGATATGGCTATGTTAGAATGAACAGTGTGAATTTACTTTGGTAATATTATTGCTTAAAGGCAGTGTTTTTAAAACCGGCCACAAAAACCGGTTACCGGTCTGACCGGCCGGTTAGCAAGGCCACCGGTCAGAACCGGCCAAAAAACCCGGTTGGGAAGCCCATTTCGCCAGTTTTTGGCCCTAACCGGTGAAAACCGGCTGGTTTAGGACAAAACCGGCCGGTTTGTATCAAACCGGCCGGTTTTGTCCTAAACTGGCCGGTTTGTATCAAACCGGCCGGTTTTGTCCTAAATCGGCCGGTTTTAGGCACACCATTTTGTCTCATCTTGTGCTGGCCATGGGCAGCAAAGGTCTGTAGCGTTTTAGGGTTGTATTTGTAACGACTTAATTGGAGGAGGTTTCTGTCAAACATTTCAATAGATTCCATTGGTATTTGCCTTAAAATCTATCTCTATCTCATTGTAACTTGAGGAAGGATATCCGATATACCTCGTTTAGATCCAAAATTTGTAACTTCCTCAAGGATTTAGAGCCTTTCTCACTATCAAAGCTCCTCTCCTTGTAATTCTAATAATAAAATTGATCTTCTTGCTTGAGGGAGCTTGGAAGTTGGAACTTGGTTCCATGGTATCCCCCTCCTTACTTAAAGGGAGGATCTTTTGTGTTTCTTGCTCTCACTAACTTAGCTCTTAGAATCTAACTCAAAGTTTCTAACTTGTTCTTGTTATAGTTTCATTGTGCATTCTAGATTAAATCTACTAACTTGCTTTTTTCATTGTGATTACTTATCTCTAGCCTTGAGACTTCAGCCTTTCAAATTTAGTAGATATGGTACAAATTTATGTTGTCCTTCTCTAGCCTCGGTCCTCTTACCGCAGTCACTGAAATACCTTGAGGCTTTAAAATGTCTCTCCATCCTGCAAATTTTATCCTATTCACATTGACTACTTCCTATAAGGGCAGTTGGAAGGTCACAACAGTAGTAGAGGACTTCAAAACAAGTGAAAGAAGCTAGTTCCATAGGACCAAGCTCCTAGAAGAAAGCTTGAATATAGTTTTGGGCCTATTTCCCTGAGCCCTCTGACTAGGCCGCAAGCCTGAGCAAGGAAGACAGAGGGCCTTGAGGCACTACTTTGAAGGACCGAGAGGCTAGGTAAGTAACCTGTACAAGGCTGAGATCATTAGAAGGAAGAGCTAAGTTCTACACTCAAAATTTAAGGTCTGAAAATTGTCCTTAAAACCTGAGCTACGTGTCACCTCAGACATTGAAATTCTGAGTTCTGAGCACCATTACAGAGTGACCAAATCTAGGTTTGTAATGTCTCTTTTGTGGACTTGAAGCAGTCCTAAAATCCAGTGAAGAAGTTCAATAGTATAAGAACCAAGACCGAGTTGTTTGAAGGTGTTTTAGGCCTATTTTGGAAAGTATGTTACCAAGAGTACAGTCACCATACTTGAAGGAGTCAAGACTATATATGTATTGTACTTGGTGCCATTTTGATATATTCACCTTTACATGGTATATAAATGAGCAAACTTTGCATATTTTGTCTCTATTGGCTTGGAATCATGTTTTTACATCTTAAAAATAGTTTTGTTTCATTATAAATTTATTATTTAATGTATTTTTTTAAAACCGGTTCGTTTAGACCAAACCAGTCCCGGTTAGACCGGTTCCGGTCGGTAAACCGGTTCATTAGGTGGACCGGTCCGATCACCGGTTCCGGTTTTAAAAACATTGCTTAAAGGTTACATTTTTTGTTCATTATGTAGGTTGGACCTCAAGCAATATTTGTTGTTGGTAGAGACGAAGATGATGCATCAATCCAAAGTAATGTTGAAGAAGATGGTGAAGATGATGCTGCAAGCTGGGAAACGGTTGATCCTGATGCAGTGGATGCACTTGAAATGGACGAGCAGGTGGTATTTATATTTTAATGAACTGGATTACATTGGTTTGTTTGCATGTGTGTGGAGATTGATTCTTAAGATGTAAATAAACTATGCTGTTTTTGAATTGTTAACATGAACAGCATGAACAGTTGGAGCAGGTTAGAGACCATACTGATTTACAGGCTGCTCCAGATGGTGATCATGATCTGGCTGACCAGAAAAATGTAATCCAAGAATATATTGATTTACAGACTGGGGCAGATAGCAGTCGTGATCTGGCAGATCTGAAGAATGAAGCCCAGCCAAAAGAGATCATATGCCAGCAGAATGAAGGCAGTCTGTCAATTCCTCAAGCTGCTTTTGGATTTGTTGCTAGGATTGCTAGTGGCTTATGTCAGTTTCGTCGGTCCAGAACTATGTCTGACGCATCAAATCTCAGCTATCAAGAATGTGCTTCTCAAAAAGATAATTTTGAAGAGATGCTTGATAGGAATGAAACGGGAAACATTCAGAAAGAAGAGATGGCAATTGATTCTCAGGATCATCTATCTGACCCAAACACAGGTACTCAGGAGGGATCAAACGTGTCAGGTGATACAATTGTGATCCCGACAAAAGATGCTGATAAAGAAATGCAAAATGATTCAGAATGTATGGATGGCAGGGATGGTGAACACAATATTAGTCTTCAAGGTGGCATAGAATCGCCTACAGGGGCTGATTTAGTTGAATCGACATCTGGTAAAATTGATATGGAACAGATAGAGGAGGAAGTTATAGTGCCTAGCTTATCCAGTTCTACTTGTCCTGACCCAGGTCACTTCAAACACTTTGATAGTGTAAGGGACTCTGTGGGACATTACTATCTGAATGAAACAGGCCAGGTCACCCCTTTCTCATTCCTTTAGTGAGCTTTTATGCCAAAAGCAATTTTATTTTTTCACGGAGTATGACTGAAGTTTTTGAACATCTTGTTGCAGCCTATTAATGAGCGGAAATGGATGAAGAAAATTCAGCAAGAATGGAACATCCTTGAAAAAAATTTACCAGGTGATTTCTAAGCCATGCAGACCTTTTTCTACGGGTTTTGCTAGATGAAGTCATAATATTTACAGATATACTGTTAGGGAATAGTTTTTCAAGGCACTTAGTTATGCTTCCTTCTTTTTCACCTTTTGTTGCTTTCAGCCTCGATATAGGAGTTGCTTTCCCATGCCTGCATTGTATTCACATGGGTGTACTCTTTAGTCCCGTTGACCTACTTTTGTGGTCAATTTGTTGGGCATTAAGAAAATTATCTTATCTTACTCACTTTTTGTCCGGGAGTGTAAAGTTTTTCAGTGCTATGCATTTGAATATTTACTTGAATTGATCATAATCTCTTACCATATGGAGTATCTCTAATGCAGTTGGAAAGAACAACCCAACAACTATATGCATTAGTGCAACAGTTCTATTCTTGTAACCAAACTGTGCCTGAGCATACTTTGTTCTCGTGTAGTCACAGAAAAATGTAACCAAATAAAATTATGTGCAGACAGTATTTCAGGCCCTCTACTGTGTTGGTTGTTAAAATAAAGGTTTTTTCAATTGTATCATATATAAACTCTGCGTTGATTGGACAGACACAATTTACGTGAGAATCTATGAGGATAGGATGGATTTGCTGAGGGCTGTGATTGTTGGAGCAGCTGGGACTCCATATCAGGATGGGCTTTTCTTCTTCGATATTCATTTTCCATCTGAGTACCCTGATGTACCACCTGTAAGCACCTCATTAGAACTGTTTGATTTGAAAGTGAAATTGAAATCTAAGTTTTGTTTTGAGTTTCAGTATGGAAGTATCATATGGCTTTTTGTTGACATTTAACTTTGCAGTTAGCATATTACCATTCTGGTGGGCTACGGTTGAATCCGAATCTATATGAGACCGGGAAAGTCTGTCTGAGTCTTTTGAACACATGGACAGGCAGAGGAAATGAAGTCTGGGATCCAACATCATCAAGCATTCTACAAGTCCTTGTTTCCATTCAAGGATTGGTACTAAATTCTAAGCCTTACTTTAATGAAGCCGGATATGACAAACAGATTGGTTCTGCTGAAGGGGAGAAGAACTCTTTAGCATACAGTGAAAACTCGTTTCTTTTATCATGCAAGTCAATGTTGTACATACTACGCAGGCCCCCAAAGGTAAAATTCTGGGGAGATTTTCATTTCTGATTATCTTGTTGAACTTGTTTGTCGAAACATTTTAAATCCACTGATTGTCGTCTGTGCAGCATTTTGAAATGTTTGTCAAAGAGCATTTTAAAAAACGCGGTCATTATATTCTTCGTGCATGCGATGCATATATGAAAGGGGCTCAAGTCGGATCACTTTCAGAAGATTGCATGTTGCCATCAAATGCTGGGACAGTGTCTGAGAATCAGAATACTAGTTCTGCTGGCTTCAAGCTTATGTTGCGTAAAATTGTTCCAAAACTTATTTCAGCCTTAAGTGAAACAGGAGTAGAGTGCCAAGAATTTCAACAGTCTATACCCAAAGAATCTGAGGTATTATGTGGATTATAAGGTAAGCATTTAAACTTGGGTGCTAATAATGGACAAATACCATAAAAACTTGTGTGCTAATAATGAGTAAATGCCATCAGGTAGTTGATGCGCTCGATTGTTACTTGGTCCATACATCTAGGGTTAATTTTTTCAAAGGCTTTATGTGACATTCAAGAGGGCATATATTGTGGCAGAAGTTGCCAACTTTATGATGCCAAATCTCTCCATTATTTTTTTCTTCCAGATTCTGGAATATTCATGGCATGTATTGTAGATTTACCATATTGCTGTTGATGTTATCTCAAGGCCTTTCTCAAGATGCGATTATACATGGAATTGCACCATGATTTGATAAAAAGCACCGAATGTTTTCATACCTGATCTGGTGGTTCCCTGCTTAACACTTCGGTCATTTTGCTGTCCCTTTGTACGGATTCTAAGTGACTACGAGATTTTCAAACTAACCTAAATATTTCTTTCTAGTAAATGAACTGAAAATTTTCTTATAAGCACTACTGTTCCTTTTGCATTCTTATACAGTTATAGAGTCTTATATTTAAGAGGTAAATAATAAATTATGAAAATATTCTTCTATTTGCATTCGTATAAAGTTATAGAGTCTTATATTTAAGAGGTAAATAATAAATTATGAAAATATTCTTCTATTTATTTATCTCATATGAATTAGCACAGTCATATAAATTAAATAGCTGTTAAATAAATAGCTGTTAAATGCAGATAGTCATCAATCCATGATAAATATCAAAACACTAACACTTATTTCCGAGATACATTTAACATTTTGATAAAAATAAAAAAAAATCATAAAACTAACTAAATATAAAATCAACTAAATTATAGTTTATTTTTAATATTATAATTATTAATTATAAAATAACTAATATATAAGTTCAACAAATGTACATTTAGAAAACATGTAACAAGATACTTAACCATGGAGATTCATCCTCTCTTTACCATGGAGATAAATATTTCTTAATTAGGCTTTGTTACAACACCGTGGGCCAATACCATGGTTTATTAATACTATGCCAAAAAATGCCATAACTCATTTCAGGTGACACCTATTCACGACATTTTTTTTAATTACTAATTTTAATTAAAAGAGCAAAAAGGGCATAAACTACTTTGGAGATAAATCTTAACTTTTGATTTGTGAAACCATAAAAAATATTCTAGAATATTTCATGGAGGTTAAATCCCTACCATTCACTGTAAGATACTTTGTTGAGATATCTCAAATTTTCCCTTTAAAATTTCGAGCTTGGATTGGGTTTTCAATGGCACATTTTGTCAAACTTTTTTCAATTGCTATAGGTTCATTTTCCTTTATATTTCCTTTCAAATAAAATACACAGTGCTCAAAATACACAAGGGTTTACTCACAACTCTTCAATAAGTAATTGACATTAAATTTAGAGAAGATACATACACTAATAAATAGAAGAGATGTAGTAAGATACAACTATTTAATTATATATTTATATATATGATCATACAATATATATGCCTAAAGATTGAACTCACAAAGATAATACTAGGCTGATAAATAATAATCAATAACTTCAGCTCCTCCTTTAGGCTTCAACCAACCAGCACAAGTTTGATAAATAGCTCGAATGGGTGCCGAAAAGATGTGCTCAACCCCCTTTGTAAGCTACGTTTAACCAAAACTTGACCCCCTTTGTAAGCATTGTTTTCAGCCACCAAAGGTTTATATGTTGTCCGGTTAGCTCGAGGAGGCACACATCTTTATGCTTAAATAAACTCAACCACAAATGATATAGCTCGACTCTCCTAGTTAATGTTTGATCGCCTCACAGGAACAACCACATAGTAGATAAACATGCCCCTTTAAGAACACAAATTAGCTAGCAAAGGAACATCAACTTCGACCTTGTACGAGACATGAGAATTGTTGGGTCCCTATAATACTAGTGATTACCCCATTACTATTGCAGTTATACCCCTTATTAATATTGTTGTGCCCCTATTGTCCCCATATTGTTATTACTGTGCCCCATAAAATCCCTCTATTCTTATTTTTGTGCCTTTATATTATTATTGTTAGGTCGACTGGGTTATATTGTGACTCTTTAGGCTCCTATATATAGAAATGAGGTTTTGTCATTTGAATCATCTAAGAATTGTTCATTTATGTAATGTAAAGGAGGTTGCCCCCTCGAAGAGGCTGAATTCTAAGGCGTTGATCTATCTTTTCTA
>APFE031092095.1:51023-87002 GCA_000404065.3 Pinus taeda | reverse complement strand
TGTTACACTGAAATTTGTCACCATGACTATCTGCAGTTAATATGGCTCCATCAATAGTCATATTATCCTCCTTGTCAAGCCATATACCTCTGCTCTCCATGTCAAACTTCAAAAAAGAGAGAAAGTCATTAAAAATCATGTTTATCTCTGGGTACGCAGGTTCTCTCTACCTTGCCTGCGTGTACGCATCCCAAGCTCATTGTACCTGTGTACTTTTACGCTCTGTAAGTCAAGGGATGGGTGCGTACTCCTGTAAAGGTCAAAAGGCGCGAGTTTCATCTTTAAAAAGTTACTTGTGGTCACTTTTAGAGCTTTCTAGAAGAGTTTTTGACGTGTATTGAGCGCCTCCAGTTGGTTCATGCATCCCTATGATAGAGGAGCTTATCCCATCAAGAGAGGAGCTACCCCATCCAAAAGAGGGAGTATCCCATTGATGTTGGACCTGAATAACTTCTTCTAGAACACTATAAATACAGGCATTGGGCCAGAGGAGGGGAGGTTGAAAGCTGAACATTCCAAAGGGTAGATGCTGCTGGAATTAGGACTTCCTTGTAGAAGCTTGTGAGGAGAGATTACCATTCTTTCTTGTTTCATTTGGGAGGGGGGATTGTCAAAGTAGAGGAAATCTCTTGTTGGACCTGGGAGGAGCTTGCACAACACCAAGGCTCAGGTTGTAATGGTTTCCTTTGTTTCCTTAATACAAATAAGTCCATTCTTCTCAATGATTTGTTGTTAATGAATTGTTTCATATACTCCTTGGTCTATATGTTTAATATGTTTTGTTTTATGAGATATTCAGGTGTTATGTAATCGTTTGATTGTTAGTGTATGCAGGTTTCGAAGTGAAGGAGGAGCTCATCTGGATCGACGAGGCTAGACTACTACAACAGCGTTGGACTTTAGGTAGGATAAAACACTTGGTTTCTCATATGATAATGCATGTTTAGAGAAGGATTGCTCTTAATTGTCTTGTTTGTCACTAGAGAGTCTTAGACTCCTAGGGAGGTTAGTTTTGTCAGCAAAAATAACTCTTTCCACATAATGATTTGATCAAAGATGCTAGTTTGATTTGTTGTAGCAGGAAGTAAACAAGATTGCAAGTGTACCTTACTGATGAGCTACTAATGAGGTATTATGTGAATTTATTTCAATTTATTTTAAATCTAATGGAAATTATGTGCTTGGTATAGGAAAACACAGGAAATGCTCAGGTTGGTTAGTTGAAACCGACTGCAAGAATTAGCAGTGTCAGTAGTGAAAGGAATTGGAATAAGTAACAATATGTTGGTAAAGCACTCCAAGAGTAGGGCCATTGTGGGACATTGGTACCCAATAGTGTCTATTGATTACCGTGAGCATGTTATGACTAATGTGATAGTTTTGAGGCAGGTATATGCCTTGGTTTTTCTACCTTCTGATGCAAAGAATCCTTGACAAGGGATGGGTCACCAGGGATAGGGGATGCCAAGGAACTTGGAAGGTAAGTGACTGCATGAAAGGGGTAACTAAATTCCCCGAGGGACTGTGTAGTAGAGAAGGGAAGGTTGGGGATGGATTTTTTTTGTCATTAGCATTTCCAGATGGAATCAAATGCACATTGGGAGTGTGCCCTGGAATAATGAGTTGGTAACCATTCACTGAGAGGACTAGCAATGGATTGTAGTGGTAGACATTGATATAGGTGTCACTTTGGCATTGGATTCTAGACTTCCTGTGATCTGAAAATTGGGCTCTTAGGCTCCTTGTCTAGCTTACAAGAACCTCTCCCACTTCCAACGCTTGAATTTTCCCAATTCTATTTGATTAACCAACGCAGGATTAAGAAATGTTTGAAAATATGGGTGTATGCTTCTATTTGTTTTTTAATGTTAGGTGTTGTAAATTAATGTGTTGAAACTCATATATAAACGCATATAATAGTGAATAATGCAGTAGTAAAGACAAACACAGAAGACAACAAATTAATATGGAGTTCACCCTAATATCTTGGGCTACATCTCCTTGAGCTCTAATAAACTCGATTAGGCTCTTTAGGATTATGGCTTAATTCTTTTACAAGTCCGTGACTCAACTCCATATGGTTTACAAATGAACCAATGGGATCAGAATACCATCTTACCCCTAGCTGTCCTTTAGCTGCAAACAGATATAGGCTTCTCTGGAC
This sequence comes from Pinus taeda, assembly GCA_000404065.3. Lineage (NCBI taxonomy): Eukaryota > Viridiplantae > Streptophyta > Pinopsida > Pinales > Pinaceae > Pinus > Pinus taeda. The sequence goes on along the minus strand of APFE031092095.1, from coordinate 84,838 downwards.
TAATTCTTTTAGTCAGTGCTCTGGGCTCCTTTGAGCTTCTAGCTTCTCTGACTCCCACATAATTGTTTACTATCTTTGGACTCCTTCTTCTTTCTTCAACTCAAACAACAACAACAACTGCTCAATCATTCTGTCTCTTTGTTGTCTGATACTTCATTGAAGTATTTATGCGCTGCCTCCAACCTCTAATGGCTTCGCTCTATTAAGCGCTCTGGCTCACCGAGCTTCCCAATGAGTTCCTCAACGCTCCAACTCTGCCCATGCATTCACTTCACACTGTGGACTTCCCTCTTAGCAAATTCTCAGCATCCAAGCCTCTCTACACTTCTAGAGCTTCCTCTATCTCTGCACTGCCTGCTTATGCCTCTTAATTGTGCTCTTAGACTCAGCCAACTATGTTTCTATCATGGAACAGATTTTTAATCCCATTGGCACTTGTCTGTTTGTTTTAGCTCTTGGGTTCTCTGGCTCCCAGTTGTTGTACCTTCACCTTCCTTCTGGAGCGTTTAACAGTCATTGATAACGTCCTAGGGTATGGTGGCCATTTTTTTTGCACGGACGGACAATCGGCGCTTTAAATTCTTCTGAAACAGTCGTTCTCTGTTTACCTCAAGAATGCTGTAAAAAGACGGGAAGACCCACATAAAATAAAATTCTGGACTTGAAATTCCCACAATTGTGCTTTATTTTCCTATTGGGTCCACTCTTAGGTCGCTATCATAAGTCGCAATGGCTCTAAGGCCTACCCCTTTGTATTTTGTGAATATATTAAGACATGGCAATATCGGCAAAACCCGTGTAAATGTCTTTGGTCCAGATCTGAAATATTATGTATTTATATTTCGGAACCCTTTCGGCTCCGGTTCCGATCGCAGTTGTAAGTGGCATGGCCTGGGGTCCTTCCCCTTTGGGATCATTGATAGCGATCTTCCGATATCGACAGTCACAATGGCAAGTCCTATCGGCCCGGGGTCCTTCCCTTTTGGGATTGCAGATAGCAATCTGCCGATATTGGCAATCGTAGTCACATATCGCTTGTGCTTCAAGCTTGTTGTCCATCCTTTATATTATGGTGTTGCGATATATATATATATATAACAAGCCCTTGTTCTACACCATCAATTGGTCCATTGCCTTAAAAACATTTATTTCTTTGATCCTCCCTTTTGCTTTTTGCGATGCAATAAAATGGTAATCGCATATCGCAATTCTTTGAGGCCTATGGTTAGGTCCTTCCCTTTGGCACATTTGCGATAAGATATTTCCTCATTGACCAATCAAAAAGGGCCACGTGGCCCAATCCTAGCCTGCCATGTGTCAGTTGTGGATTGGCCCATGAGCCTATACTAAAAATCAAAATTTTCAATATAGTTAAAATTCAATGAAATTGCCTCCTTTTCTGAGGACATTGCGCAATTTTCATTTTAAAATAACTCCATCTGAAGTCCATTTTGGTCCGTTCAAATTGTGTTGGATTCAGAATGAAGAGATATCTACAATGAAACTATTCCCAGGAGCAACCTCTGATTTTCATTTTCCTCTGATTTACAGAGGATTTGTGCCATTTGGCACCTTTTACCTCTTGCATGAAGTCTTTTAGACTTAGAGGTTTATCCAGGATCCATTTTTGGATCACGCCTTCCCACTAAAAGAACTTTTGGTCTCCAAAAGACTGATATACTAATATGAATAGTAAATGAGAGTGACTCACCCTCTTCTTTTAGCCTCCCTACACTTGCCTTTGCATAGTGCCTCTGAACCAAAGTTTCTGACCACTTCCCTTCTTGGATGGGTTGGTCTTCCTGAGAAGAACTGTCTTCCTCCTTGCCTTCCTACAGAACTTCTACTGAAATGGTCATAGAAGGTAGTTTGAGCTTCTTTACCTTGATCATTGATCCAAGGTGGCTCAAAAAATGTGAAGTATATTTGCTCCACAAAACTTTCATTTGTACCTATTTGACAAGGTGCCAACAACAACTGTTAACAACAACAGGCATACAGACAACAACTGGATGGACTAAAATCCTGCTTCAACAAATGAAATAGATTTTCACATCTTGTGAACACCTCCATGTCTTACATCTGCATACAATTGATGGACTAGATAACAAGCCCACAAAACATGCTTTTAAAGCAAATGACCCTTCAAGTCAAGCATGTAGAAAAAGACCATTTTGACTCTTTTCAAAACATGAAACAATTTCATAACTATCTCCATTTCGAGACCAAGTTAACTTCTTTCAAGTCAACTAGCATCACATGCATGTGAAAGCAATCAACCCTGCAAGTTAATCACACACACACGTTTCGAAAACAAGGAAAACATCAACGACCTTGTGTTCATGCACATCATCTCATGGATGCATTTCATCCTTCAACTTTCGCTTAAGCACATTTTACTTTCGAAGCTGAAATAAAATATAATGTTGCAGCAACAAAGTGAGCTTCCCACTCAAGTTCTCCATTCACCTTCTTGGTAAAATCCTACAACTTGCATTCCATTAACAAAGAAATGCAAATAGATGCATCAATAGACATGCAATCTTAATTGGATAAGAACTCTAACCATTTCTTACCAATCCATTTCAAATGTCCTTCTTTTGTCTACACATTAGCATCGACATGTGGATAATCCTAAGACACATCATTCATGGAATCTTCCTTTCAATTTTTTCCATTTTCTCTTTCCACCTTCTTCTTCAACTTTCGTGGAATCATTGCTGGATTCAAAGTCCAACACCTTTCAGCAAGATTCCCTTGCTTATGGCAGTAAGTGCACTGCATTTACATCCTCTTGACAGCATGATTTTCCTTGTCCAATGGACCTTTGGCTACTTGCTTTCTTTCCTTAAAAAGTTTCTTGTATGTGGCCATTCTCTTCCAACATCTAGAAACGTGATGATTATCCAAACCACAAAAGGAACATGCAATTCTTTTCCCATATCTATGTGGAAATTTATCATGCTTTGCAAAATAAAAAGGACTATGGTTAGAACCAGATTTATACCTACCTCTTTCACCTTTATTGTCTTCATAAGGAGGTGAAGCAAATGAAGAAGTGGCTCCCTTTGGAATCCCATCAATCTCTTCAACGTTGTTAGAGTTTCCACAACTCTCTCGTTCAAGGGTGTGCTTCTGAACACCTACACCCTGCAAATGATGTTTCAAGCCATTTCATTCCTCCTGAACAAAATCTTCACACTCTTGAGATAGAGGACCTGCAATGAAACTCCTTCTTGGAACGGTTTCAATGGCCTTCATGGCAGCTTTGGAACTCTCTCCATAAGGCTGTCCATAACCAAGACCCAAATACTTAGGCCTTTCCTTAATCATTATTTGTTCAATGATACCTTGTGCATGCTTTCCCAAGCCCTTTCCTTCATAGCCCATATTGGACATTAGCTTGGAACCTATGCCTTTAGTATGTTTTTCAAAGGAACCAATACAAGAATTCTTAAAAGAATTTGAAGACAAACTGGAATGGCTTACTTCTTCTTCAAGCTAGTACTTGACCACATATTCTTGGGCAACAAAGAGCTATGACTCCAACTCATGCATCCTTTTCAGGTTCATATTTGCAATATGAAGTTGCCTCTCCATTTCCTGCAATTTGTCAGCAAACAACTGCTTCTCTTCCTTCATGGAATTCAACTGCTTTCTAAGCATGCTAGTCTTCCTTCCATCCTCATACATTTCTCTCACCATATCCATCATGGTGGAAAATTCTTGCTTCATGTCTTCATTAAAGAGTCTCGTGAAGAGAGCAGAATTTGAAGACCCACTTGTAGAATTTTTCATTATGCCAATGAACAAAAAAACTTCAACAAGATAAATAAAGGGCTTATTTAAGCAACCTCTTACAACAAACCTCTTGTGCTTTGGATTGCCTTGAGGTATTTGGAATAGAAGAATGCCTTCAACCCTTCTCCTTCTTGTCCTTCCTAGACTGAGCTATCAATAGCTTTCCCTTCACCTCTGCAAACTCAGCAAATAGTCAGTCTGAAAACAAGCATATAATCAATCAAACAATCAATCCTTGACTACCCAAACACCTTTCAGACAAGCAATCTCTGCTCTATCAATCAAGCATTCTGATATAACCTTCTTAAAGGTGTGGTTAATCGATCTTAAGCTCTGATACCACCTGATCTGAAAATGGGGCTCTTAGGCTCCTTTTCTAGCTTACAAGAACCTCTCCCACTTCCAAAGCTTGAATTTTCCCAAGTCTATTTGATTAACCAATGCGGAATTAAGAAATGCTTGAAAATATGGGTGTATGCTTGTATTTGTTTTTTATTGTTAAGTGTTGTAAATTAATGTGTTGAAACTGATATATAAATGCATATAATAGTGAATAATGCAATAGTAAAAACAAACACATAAGACAACAAATTAATATGGAGTTCACCCTGATATCTTGGGCTACGTCTCCTTGAGCTCTAATCAACTCGATTAGGCTCTTTGGGACTATGGCTGAATTATTTTAAAAGTCTGTGACTCAACTCCATATGGTTTACAAATGAACCAATGGGCTCATAATACCATCTTACCCCTGGCTGTCCTTTAGCTACAAACAGATCTAGGCTTCTTTGGACTAATTCTTTTAGTCAGTGCTCTGAGCTCCTTTGCACTTCTGGCTTCTCTGACTTCCTCAGAAATGTTTACTGTCTCTGGACTCCTTCTTTTGTCTTCAACTCAAACAACACCAGCAACGGCTCGATCATTCAATCTCTTTGTTGTCTGATACTTCACTGAAGTTTTTATGTGTTGCCTCCAACCTCTGGCGGCTTTGCTCTATTAAGCGCTCTGGCTCACTGAGCTTCCCAATGGGTTCCTCAACGCTCCAACTCTACCCACACATTCACTTCACGCTGTGGACTTCCCTCTTGGCAAATTCTCAATTTCCAAGCCTCTCTGCGCTTCTGGAGCTTCCTTTGTCTCTGCGTTGCCTACTTATGCCCCTTAATTGTGCTCTCAGACTCAGCCAACTCTGTTTCTATCATGGAACTACTTTTTAAGCCCATTAGCACTTGTCTATTCGTTTTAGCTCTCAGGCTCTCTGGCTCCTGGTCGTTGTCCCTTCACCTTCCTTCTGGAGCGTTTAACAGTCATTGATAATGTCCCAAGGTATGGTGGCCATTTGTTTTTACACGAACGGGAAATTGGTGCTTTAAATTATTCTGAAGCAGTCGTTCTCTGTTTACACCGAGAAAGCTATAAAAGCACGGGAAAACCTGCTTAAAACACAATTCCAGACTTGAAATTCCCACAATTGTGCTTTATTTTCCTATCGGGTTCGCCCATAGGTCACTATGGTAAGTCGCAATGGCTCTAAGGCCTACCCCTTTGTATTTTGTAAATATATTAAGACATGATGATCTCGCAAAAACCCGTGGAAATGGCTTTGGTCCAGATCTAAAATTTATGTATTTATATTTTGGACCCCTTTCGGGTCTGATTCCAATCACAGTCACAAGTTGCATGGTGCGGGGTCCTTCCCCTTTGGGATCGCCGACAGCGATCCACCAATATTAGGGATCGCAGTCACAAGTCATATCGGCCTGGGTTCCTTCCCTTTTGGGATCGCCAACAGTGATCCGTCGATATTGGTGATCACTGTCGCATATCGCTTGTGCTTCAGGCTTGTAGTCCGCCCTTTATATTATTACGCTGCAATATATATATATATATATATATATATATATATATATATAGATATATCACAAGCCTCTGTTCCGCACCGTCGATTGGTCCACTACCTTAAAAATGTTTATTTCCTTGATCCTCCCTTTGGCTTTTTGCAATACGATAAAACAGTAATCACATATCGCAATGCTTTAAGGCCTATGGTTAGGTCCTTCCTTTTCGCACATTTGCGATGCGATATTTCCTCTTTGACCAATCAAACAAGGCCACATGGCCCAATCCCAGCTTACCATGTGTTCGCGGTGTATTGGCCCGTGAGCCTATACTAAAAATCAAAATTTTCAATATAGTTCAAAATTCAATGAAATTGCCTCCTTTTCTAAGGACATTGGGCAATTTTCATTTTACAATAACTCCTTCATCCGGAGTCTATTTTGGTCCGTTCAAATTGCGTTGGATTCAAAATGAAGAGACCTCTACAACAATACTATTCCCAGGAGAAGCCTATGATTTTCATTTTCCTCTTATTTACAAAGGATTTGTTCCATTTGGCACCTTTTACCTCTTGCATGAAGTCTTTTAGACTTAGAGGTTTATCCAGGATCCATTTTTGGATCACCCTAGGAAGGAGGTGAATCCTAGTATTACTTTGAGGGTGGAGGTGTGAGCTTCTGGATTCCCTTGTTTCGGATGTAGGCATCATATCCTTTTATTTTTTGGTTGATAAAATGTGCATATGTGTATATCATTGTAAATATTGTATCGAGATGGATTTATAAAGCTCCATATAAAGTATGGTTATTTTTTGGTTGAAGAAAATGTGTATAAGTATCTGTGGTTGTTATTGTAAATATCATAATGAGTTGTGTTACAAAGCTCTAGTAAACGATATGATTGTCATATCTTCAGCAGTGATGATTGTAAATACTACAACGAGCTTTGTTATAAAGATCCATGGGTAGCATGTTTTGTTTTCAGCATTTTGTTGGTTATAGGTGTCATTGAACATCGAGGATGGTGTTCCCCCAAGGGAGAGGGTTCTATAATAGGCCTGATCAAAATTCCATGTAAAAGTTAATAAAGGTAAAAATAATACCAAGGTCATGGGACATGTATTCCAAGCTGAATGGTGGGAAAGAAATCCTAGTGGGTGTTCATTTTGGTTATTATGGCTAAAGGAAATTTGCAAAGGATTTGGAAAGGAAAAGAGGCATTAATTGGCATTTTATTTGTAAAAATAATGGAAATTAAGAGAAAAGGAAGGTGAAAGGTCACAGTTTGCATGTGAGGAGGAAAATGAAGGAAAATAATGGAAAATGAAGAAAATAAAGGCCTCATTAATAAAAAGGCTTATGAGGATTAGTTGGTAAGCTTTTGCTTAGGCTTGGTCAGTGTAACCTTTTATCATTTCAATTTTGGATCTCTCTCGTTATTCTCTCTCTCTCTGCCTCTCAATCTTGGACACTTAGATTTTTCTTGGATCACTTTGGCATTTGGATCAGAAAAGGTAAAGAAGGCAAGAGGAAGGAAGGAGTAAGCAAGGAAGAGCAGGATCAAGCAACTACAACAGGATTATTTGCAAGTATTGATTTACATGTGTGATTTCCTTGCTATATTTGTCATGCATGGTATTGCATGTGGTTCTTTGTTATCATGGAATGGGTTTTTCCAGGTGTGACAATGTTTTCAGCCTATCCTTTCCATTTTTGGATAGACATGGTGTGATGGGGTTCTCATGTTTTAGTTGAGTTTGATTGTCGGATGGATTCGAAGCTAAGTGAGGTGGATCTATGAAATAAAGAACACATGGCCTAGTGATCCCTAAACTAGAATTTGGATTATCTAAAACCATTGGCCTTTTAACCCCTAAACCAGATTGTGGGTTGCAGTAAATTTAGGTATTGTGTGCCTCAGTGGGGCTAGGAATCCTTGACTGGTTAATGGAGGGATATATAGCAAAGCATAGAGGTGGTTGCACTTGATTAGGCCTAGGAATCCTTGTCGATGAATATTAGGATATAGAGTAAAGCCTAGAGGGTGGAGTCTCGGTTAGGGCCTAGTGATCCAATGTGGTTTGTGGTAAATCCCAGAGACTAGTGTCCCAAGTGTGGCCTAGTGATCCGGTGTGGATTGCAGTAAATCCTAGAGACTAGGAGACATGGAAATTCCTCATGGTGTATGAGGATAAATTTGATGGCACCCATGCTTGTTTTATGGCCTAGTAATCTGTGATGGATTGCGGTAAAGCCTGGTTCTATTGATGAGGGTGAGGTGGTGTAGCCTCGGGAAGCCTTGGTTGAGTTTGGTTTTAAGTCCCACATTCATGCTTAGAATATGGCATGGGGGTGATTGGTTGAAATAAAGATTTGGTTCAGCCAATCTATGGTAAGCTGGTTTATGGAAGTCCCAAACCTGGTTGGTCATTTCATTCATTAATATGAGGTTATTTCTCCTTGTTATTTCATGAGTATTATACTGGTTCATATGTGGATTATATGGTTGTTGTTTACTTGGTATTTTTATTGTTTTTATATTGGTTATGAATATGTAATATGACAGTGGTGATGTATGCAATCTCATCATGTTTTTACTTTCAAATGAATGAACAATGTATCTATGGCGTAATAGATGAAATTGCAACTAATGTATTGAGGCATCAATGCTTCATATCAATTCTCATATAAGTATGACACCCCTATGATAAGTTTTGTTGTGAAGACCTGTAGCTTTCATGTTTATGACATGTTTGACGAAATTCTTGTCATGGCTAGTAAGGTTCCAATCTAGTCCTTTTCAATGTTTTTGCAAATGTATGATCGTTCTCTTATGAAATTTCATTTCTAAACCTGTCATTAAGTTCTAGGTAGTGACCTGCGATCTAGGCCTGAAAAAGTGTCACAAATCCTGGAGTCGCGAGAATAGCACTAGGGGAAAAGTCCCTGGAAGCTCCCTTTCCCTTGTTATGGGCACTTCTAAAGCCTCCTAGATGCACCCTTGTCCATATAAGGGGAGCATGTAGGGTTTTGATGCACTGAAACTTCAATTGCTCTCAAGGGTTGGTTACTTGAGTGGTTGGGATGGCTCTTGGGAGTTTTTTTGCTTGTGTGGAAGGTATTTGTGGTGTGTATTCATCGATTCCACTTCCTTAAGGTGAATTAGGAGGTTCAAACCCATTATAGTGGCCTCTCATCGCATATTTACCTTGATTGGCTGGTTACTTCGGTAGATGTGGGATGAGGGTGTTACATGGAGGTTGTGGGTTGAGTTGCTAGTCTTTGGAGCACTTTAACATATTGGGGTCCCGAGAGATTATGTGTTGAGATAATATCCTTGGAAACTTGTAACATCATGGGTCCCTAGATGTTGTGGGTTGAGACAGAGGACTTTAAAGCCCAATAACATCTTGGGTCCCTAGAGTCTATGGGTTGGGATGGAATCTCTAGAGACTTGTAAAATCTTGGGTCCCGTCGAGGCTATGGGTTGAGATAGCAAATCCTGGAGCCGTATAAGAGCTTGGGAAGAGACCATCCTGGAGTATAAGGAGAGGAATATTAAAGTGAAGACTTGTTGTTATTGCCCTGATCACGCAGTAGATTCTGGAGTCCCAAGTAGGGGGTGAACCACGGTTTCTGCACTTGGTGGTGAGGATGGGAACCTATGGACTCTCGATGAAGCTATAAGTTGGTGAGATTAAGGAAGGAAGTCCTCTGGAGTCCCTAATTCAGTGGCAGCTAGTGTGCTAGTCCTAGAAGCAAGCAACCCCCCAAACTCTGGAATATGGCTCGGGGGTGACAACTATAAGTAAGTGTGGTTGCATTTCTCTATGGTTGGGTGGAGAGTCCTTGTCCTAGACCCAGTTTCCATGCAAGTTCAAAGATAAGTGTATGTGTATGTCATTTATCTTCTAATGAATCATATTGTTGTGTGTAGATAATAGTTATGGATTGAGGGACTGCATTATGTTGATTATGATTGCATTTGTGGTACATCCCTATGGGAGATATATATATATATATATGTTGTGGGGTGTGTTGTGTGGTGTGTGTATATATCCCCATAGGATGTACCACAAATGCAATCATAATCAACATAATGCATATATAAATATCTATAATATATATATTTATGCAACATGTTGATTATGATTGCATTGTGGTACATCCCTGTGGAGATATATATATATATATATATATAGAGAGAGAGAGAGAGAGAGAGAGAGAGAGATGCATGAGTGTGAAAGTTGAACACAAAAATGTGGTAGACATAAAACATTTGATGCTTAAGAGGCATAACTAATTGCATGATAAAAAAGACTACACCAGAATTCTTTGTTGTTCCTATATCTACATACATGTTTAATAGTGTGAGAAGTAGCACATAAATAACTTATTAAGGAAGAGACAGAACTCATTACATATCATGGTCGATCCATGAGAGCTTTGGTTAAAACTTGAAATATAGTGGGTTTTGAGACCCTTTTATTAATATCAAGATTACATGGAAGACCTTATGCATAGTAGGGTATGTATTCAATTTCATATGATTTGTTTACCAAGTTACCAATTGTTGTGTTGCATGCTAATCAATGCATTAATGTTAAGGCGATTTTTCCCCTAAGGCCAGTCGAGCCATAATCTTTGCCTAAATGACCTTCAACTTAGCATTCTCATCAAGCTAGATACCTATTGTTAGAATCTTAGGGTGGTTTCCAAGGAACCTAAAGGCTCTATGTAGTGCCATGGAGATTTTTGTAGGCTCGACATAAGGTCCAGTGTTGTCAACGTGTGGTAGGACAGTTAGGAACCTCTTAGGATTTCACACCAAACCCATGGTAGGTAAATGATGCAAGGGCCCATACGCCACCTTGGGTAGCATTCCGTTGACAGTGTTGGATCCGCCAACATGTCAGGGGATCTCCCCAGTAAGAAGTCCCAATTAGACCTCAAACCGTTTGGTGTAGGAGTCCCAGCAGTGGGTCATATGGTAATGCCTTGACTGTGATTCAGCATAGAGCCAAGTAAGATAACTTTATTGGTAGCAAGGGTGTGACAGCTGTAGTGAGTCAAGGAAGGTGCATGAGAGGTTCTAACAAATGGGGGTTGAGATGTGTGCACCCCTTGGAAACCTGTAATAGTACTCGACTTGGAAGTGAACACGAGTGAATATGCATCACATGCTCGAAAGCAAGTTAGCGAGCAATCCAAAGTGATGGTTAAACCAATAGCACATTTCAGAAAGATTCATACATACTTATACAGAATAGTCCATACATGCATGCGTAAGTAAACAATACATATATCATTTAGAGTAAACTAGATAGCATAAAATACAATACAACATATGCACGGAACGTGTTGGCTCTTATTATATAAATAAGTATAAGTTCCAGTCATACAATACATCCATGTCCAACCACTAGTTCCAACAGTGGAACGTTACAGCCACATCTGTCTGCTCCTCCAAAGAGATGTACTAGCCCTGCGCAGTGGAGAAGCCAAGGCTCGTTACAATATTGTCCAAGCTCTCTCCAAGATAGTCTTATCAGAAGCTTGGCTGACCAAAATCCTTTACAATGAGTTATGAGGGACTATTTATAGCAAAGGGTGGGGTGACCCTTGATATTCCCCTTTATGACAGTTCAACTACCCTCATGACTCTTCACCTACTCTATGACTGTTACATCCAATTATCACAACTTGACTTACACTTGACATGACTTTTCAAATCCACATGTACCCATGTGAAACAAAATGGATTGAGCAAGCCAAGACAGACATCACTCTGACTTAGAAAACCATGGAAGTCCAACTCCTCAACATCTTCATGTTGATCGACAGTAACATAATGATGCCAATATCGGTAGTCCTTGATGGTGTATGTGTGCTCCATGGTGACATCTGTCTGAAACCTGACTCTTTCCTCCATCATATCCGGGCACACTTCTCGAGCTCCTCTGTCCAACTCATCTGAAAGCATGTGTATTATTATCTCCAATATGGTCGGACCAACAACATACTTGTGCATGATGTATGCATTGATGGGAAAGTCTGGGCTGGCAACAATGCGCATGAACTTGTCGAAGTACGAGTCAAGCTCTAGTCGGACCTGTTTCTTTGTCTTTGTCTGGGTGAGAGTCCCAATAGATTGGATTGTGTGTGTGTGCACCACAACATCCATACTCTTGAATACTCATGCATGGGAAGCTTGTATGCTAGTGATGAGCTACAGTAGCTCTTCATAGTTCTAGATCTGACTCTGAATACATGCCTTCAGCTCAACTATATTGGACCTCATTATCTTAGGCAAGTAGCTCCCTTGTATTTCATCATCTATGTTTTCATGTCATCAACAGTAGCATGCAAGTTCGTTAAGATACGTGCTCTTCTAGCACATCACTGGTGCCATCCATTGAGATGGATGACTGCCTTATGCATGGTACCAAACTTGGACTACAATGCTCAAATCACTATGTCAAAGTACAATACTTCATCTAGTATTGCCTTCTTTAGTTCAGCTCAAGCGAACATTGTCACCAAGTCTCCTCCTTACTTGGTCGTCTGTAGTTCCTTTGTCATTTGCTCATTCTCATCTTTCAGAAAGCGAACACTTGAGCTAGTGACTTCGTCATACACTCTAGTTGCATCGGCCAAGGTTGTTGGATATTTGTGCACATCAGTAATGATCACTCATTCTTCAACTTCTGCAGGATATGTATGATCCTCCAGAGTTGATACTCTGTGAGACTGCACAACTCTATGTTAATATTTGTCGAATGAGATGTTGTGCATCTCACCTTCTAGCTGCTCACCAAGGATCTCAGTGCCTTCTTGGTCACTTGAGACTTGCTCATCATCTAGATGCAGTGAAGTAGGTAAGTTGACCTCTTAGTGATGAGGCATGAGGTCAGTGTCATGTTCCTACTCTTTCTGCTCCATGACTTCATCCAATTATTGAAGTGCTTGTTCTATCTCATGAGCAAAGTCTTTCTCCTACAATGGTTCACTCTATTGACCTGATGTCAGCTGATCTGATAAGTCCACCACATGTATGGATGTTGCTTAATCTGTTTGCACATGTTGCACCCCCTACTATATCTGCTGCTACTTCGCTTCCCTCTCATGTTTGCACAACTCCTGTTCTTTTCGAATTTTCTCCATCAACTCATGCAACTCTTACACTGCTTCTTCCATTCTTCTCCTATCCCTCTACCTTTGCGCAATTTGCATGTTGCGCTAGTGCCTCTTTGCCTATATAGCCATAGATTCTTTCTCTACCAATCAATCTACTCGGAACTTGTAGCTTTGCTCCTCCTACATATGATTAACAATCTTCCTCTTACCTTTGTCACACACTGGTACACTTTCCTATGTTGTTACTACTACTACTGTTGTTGTTGGTGCACTTTGTGATGTTGCTTCATGTTGCTTCACTAACCACTCCACGACAAAGCTGATTGGTTCATTGGGTCTAGAGAAACTGTAGCAATATCTCCATCGGCCCTCCTTGGCCCAATGACATGCCTCGTGGATCCAGTTGAACTGAAATCGCGTGCAGTCATCTTTCACAATGCAATGTAGGTCATAGGGATTGTAGCTACGGAGGTCAAATGGGTACTTCTTCATCCATTCTGCTTCGGCATCTACTTTCTTGATACTATGAATCTCATATAATCTGATCTGCAATGGAAGAGTGGGCCAGGGTGCCTTCTTCTTCCAATGCAGTCTAGCTGTCAATCCTACAGAGATGTGATATGATACTTCCTGCATGACAAGTATGTCCAAGGAAAACTTTGGTAGAACATGTGGAGGCTTCTCCATGCTGAACATTCATATGAAGGTGTCGGACGGTGAGGCATACCAATCAACAATGCCTATCAATGCCTCCATTGCTTCCTTCAACATGTAGGGTGGATCATGTTCGAATATCATCTCGTACACTGGGGTGACAAAATGATCGAACAGTCGTGTGATAACTCATTTGAAGCTACATTTAGACAACAAATTGAAATATGTGTTCAAAGCAGTCTCCGTCGGTGACCATGCCCACTCCAATCCTAAGAACTCCTATCAGGCACAAACTGCATCTAAGATGTAGGTGGACATGTAAATCTCTACATGCATACCTCCAGGTGATTTTCGAGCCTTTGTTACTTGTTCCTTCAGCTGATGAGCCAGCATTTCAGAACAATTACATGGTTTTTCCTCTCTATCCAGTTGGTCCAGTGCAATCACCTTACTCTGTGAGAAGGTTTCCGTGCTTGCTTGGCCATACAGTCGACATGCAAATATGACAAAGTAATGATATGTCTTCCTCTGTATATTCGTCATGTAGATCTAGTTGGGTTTCAACCTGAATCAAGACGACTCCTTTACCCAGTACTTCATAATGTCTCTAGAGTTAGCACTGTTGTTGGGAAAGCTTAAGGGAGTCTTCATGACAATCACTGGCTCTAACATCTGATACATCCCATCATAGTCTCGTGCCCAGATGGTTGCAAGCTTCATCTCACTAACACTGCTCAAGGTGATCGTCTCAGGATCAGTGTGAGAGACGATCCAGTGTATCATGTATGCACATGGGAATGTGGGGTATCTGCATACATTCTGGTACAAGTCAGACATGTGAATGTTCACATACACCTGACGGTCTTTTAGGTCTTCCTCAAAAGTTCCTGCAAATGCTTTATTGACCTCTTTCCATTTCAGTTTGATGTCCTTGTCTAGAAACAACTTTGTATCTTCATAGATCGGTAGACTCAAGAACACTCGCTCAACTTTTGCTCCAACTGCATTTTTGTTAATGTCTTGTGATCCCACTCTCTTGGAAGCCATTGATCCTATACTTCCAAGAGGCAGATGAACACCTTAAAGATCTGGAGACAAAGCAACATGCATGGTAAGACATTTTTCAGTGAAAACTAAAGTAAATTCGGGGAATGACACAGCACATACCTGGGGAACTAATAGGCAGGATTGCACAATTTCTACTGGGAGGCTGGGTGACTGGTTGTTAGAACTATGAAAAAGGTAGTTTGGGTTGTCTGGGAAGAAATACTGGCTATTGGATTTGTGAAATGCATAATCCAGACTGGCTGCTAGCTATTGGTATTGTGCAATGCGTAATTCCAGTTGGGAGTGACTGCAGGCTCAGGGACTGCATTGCGCAATTTTCTAGACTAGCAACCAATGTCCCTCAGAAATGCGCACAACAATCCTAGAGGACAGTGCTAGGAAGAAATGCACATTTCTCGAGAGGAAGACAAAGCCTTCCTTCCCCTGATTGCACAATGATGTCTCAATGAAGGCAGATTCTGGGTCAAGGTTGGACCGACTCGCTGACAGGCAACTGAAAGAAAAGATGAAAGTGAATGCATGGTGACAATAAGTGAAAGCAAAAGTAATTAATAGTGATGCAAACATGAATGAAAGATGAAGTAAACAGTTCAACATGCATGTGGGTGAAGCGAGTTTTCGAATCGGTGACCTTTCATGCAAAACAATTTCATGCATGTGACAGTAGTGAGGTAGCAACAAAAATTAAAATAGTGCTAGGAAAAGCTAGTATACATGTAAATGAAAGCAAGAATTCAAAGAAATCAAGAAAACAACACTCACACAAGTGAAAACATAGAAAGCGATAGAAATGTTGAAAAAGACAAGTTGAGGCCATTTACGTGTGAATAGTTGAGCCGTATGTGTCGAAAAGTCCTGGATGTGTTTTGGGATGTCATAGCTCCAAGATTGATGTGAAAGAATGATCTCTGATGCGCTGAATAAATAAGTTTTGAGCTCATGATGCGCATGCCACAAATCTAGGAAAAAGAGACACTTGGAGGAAAGTCTCTAAAAAAAATTTGCATGTAGCCTCCAACTACTAAAAATAGCTCCTTGAATCATGGGATGCCTTTTGCATGTTTCCTTTTTCTATTGAGGAAAAAGCAAGCCATGCAAGTCAAGTTTACTTGGTCCTGGGTGGAACTGGTCAACCCAACTGCTCATGAATCAAGTTGCTCAACTACTTGAAGGAAATGCACATTTCTGATTGGGAGCTGGGCTGGCTTCCCAAGAGATTTGCGTAATTTCTGGGTAGAGCAGCTGACTGCTACCTATATTTGCTCAAATTCTAGGCTAAGCAGCCCTACTGGGGAAAATTGCGCAATTTTCAGTGTGAGCGTTGACTAGCAGAATTGCGCAATTTTGGAGCCCAGCAAGCTGCCAGATAGGATTGCGTACTTTCTTGAGGAAGTCTGGTTTCCCTCCAGAAAAATGAAATTTCTTGGGGGAGTTTCTCAGCCTGAAGCTGGACCAAGTCTGGATGAACAGTCTGTGAGGGGAATATATCAAGCTGTGATTGATAGGCTGCCTTTGTGCAAGAAAAGCACTGAAGCTTGTGTACTTGACGAAACAAGACAAGGTGCTATGAAAAGTTGGTAGGGAGGCTCCAAAAAGAAGCAAAGACAAAATTTTGGAGGGTGGTTGTAGCTGCTACAACACTTGGCGACACACTATTAGAACTCCAGTTCTCTAAATGGACCTTGTTCATGAACAGCAAATCTAACACCTCCGAAAGTATTTTTCAGTTCTCATCTCATCTAGGTTTCATACTAGCTTGATTGTAAGATGTAGCATCTGCCAAGCTCTTGGTCAATTGACACACATTCCAATCCAAGGCAACATAGTTGTTTCGATTGGGGTTGAGAGGTATATTGGTGCACAAGCAAAATAATCTTCAGAGTCTTAGTTTCATCTCTGGTGTTTCTCCGCTATCAGCAGACGTGGACAATACCCCAGCGGAGTCACATAGGAACACAAGCATGGCTCTGTTATGAGTGAGCCTGGTCAGTACCCCGGCAGAGTTACTTGCATCACCTCTCTGAGCAGGAAGCCTTTCTCTTCTTTTCCCTTATTGATTTTCATTTTTAATTTTTTTCACTTTTCATTTTTTTCAACTATGCATAGCATTATTCATTTCAAAAGCAAAAGAGGGATCCTAACTTATGGAGAGCATAAGAGGTTGTTCTAGTAGAGAAGTAGTTTATTATACCTCTGACGTACCTGTTAAGGTTTTCCCCCTCATCTTACTCTACTTGACTAAGCTGACAAGGGTTAACCCAAAAACAACTTACTAGAGTAGGTGACACTAGTTAGCGTGCAAGCATTGTGTTTTCACCAAGGTTCACTTCGAATAGTAAGTATTTTCCTTCGACATATCATGGACTAAAAGTAACAAGTTCTTCATATAGAAGCAAGATGACAGATAACGAAGAAGTGAAAGTTGTACAAGCCCTCTTGTACTTTACCCAACTAGCTTCAATTGTCATACATGGTTTCATGCAAAACTAACCTATGAAAAAAATAAGTGAACTAACAAACAACAAAGCAAATCAAGAGCAGAAGTAGAAGCGAAAGCGAAGCAAGTAAGAAAACAAGCAAGCAAACAAACAAACAAGGCAAGTAAGAAAACAAGGATGCAAGAAAACTGACTCAAAGCAACCACTACTCCTACTCCTAAGCTAATGGTGCATGGGCCTGATCACGTGAAGTGATATTTCCAATGCAGCCACTGGCACATTGGTTGACCCATGTTGGTGAAGGCTTGGTCCGTGAGCAACCTAGTTGTGCGAACCAGGAAGCAAGAAAGATATAAAAATGAAGACAACCACACTTCATGTTTCAAAATGCCCATGAGACATAAGTGATTACAAGTACATGACAAGCAGTTAGTGGACATATAATGAAGTTGTGCAACACTGCGTACAAATTTTGATCATAAGCACACTCTTAATTGTGACATGCAAGAAAACGAAAGAAACAAAGATAACTTGTTCATCAACGTTTGCTTGCAATGTAAGATTCCTCCAATGCATGAGCGACAGGATCATGTAGTTCGAGTGAAGGAATAATGATATATGTGTGATATTACTCTTCAACGCATACAGATGAGTGATGAGGAGCCTTGGGTGATTGAATGGTTTCCTGATCGGAAGTGAGACTAACCCCAAGAGAGTGAGAACCTGACATAACCATCAGCTCGGGCTGAAGTTCCTCGACAGTCTTGGGTGTTTCAACTTCATCATTAGGTAGATCATCATAAACTGCTGGCTTCGAAAGATCCACTGCAATAGATCCATGATCACGATCAAGTATGGGAGTAAATGGATCACGACTGCCATGATCATAAAAATCAATGATTTCGTCAGCATCCTCATGATCAGATGAATCAAATAGAGGGGTAGATGAAAAGCGAACAAACTCATCCTCTGTGTTTCTAGAAAAGGCAAATGAAATATCAAGTGGATTTTCAATGAATAAATTATCCTCTCCATTGTCAAATGTTGGACCAACACTTGGTGTATCCTATGATTGATCAACAATGGGTGCATCTGTGGATGGAGATACACATGCGAAATCAAGGATGGCAGGTTCACCAAAGATGTCAAGAATGAATGGAGGGGCCTCGGATGGGAGGGAGTCATCCTTCGCCTAGTGTTGATGATCAAACTCCCACTCATACTCTTCATGAATGACAGCGCATGTTGGTTTTGCAACACCAACTCCGTTAGTGGCTTGTTCCTCATTCACAATAAGTGAAGAGTCTGGAGGAACACCCGGGTGTGAAGGCAGAGGTCGTGGGACAGAATGCATATGAGAACTCAAAGGACTCACAACCAAATCTACGTGAAAATTAAGTGAAGTGATGTTGGGAATATGTGAAAGCTGAACAGGTGTGTGAGAATGATCCTCAACATCACTCAACAGTGGTGGAGCTATTTGATAAGGGAATGGTGGACAGTCAATCAAGATAGTGACCACATTCAGCTGAGATTATGCAGCTCCATCAATGAAGAACATTGAGCGAGGCTTGATTTCAAGCTTCTTCTTTCGACAAGCAGATTTCTTAAGGCAATACTCGAATCGGTCCTAAAGATAGGAAAATTTCATCTGGCTCGAAACTGCAATTCATGGAAGCGCTACCAAAAATCCATAATCGATTCACACGGAGCCTTTTGTTGATGTAACAATTTCCATTCAAGATGGTCTGGATCGAAATGATAGAAAGTGTCTTCAATAAGATCACAGAAGTGCTCAAGTGACTGCAAACTATCAGCCGACAGGCTGAACAACCATCGAAGTGGAGATTCGTGAAGTGTGTATGCAAGCAGCAAACTCACCTATTCATTATAGCACCCATCTTCCTCATGAAGCATGGTGATCTGAAATGATCATATGTTAAACTGAAGTGGAATTTATCAATGCCAACAGTGAACTGATTGTTAACTTAAAGTGCTTTAACCGTGAGAACTGTTTGAGAGGAAAGACTTTATGACAGATGAGAAACATAAGAAAGATATAAAATAGAAGTGAAAAGCAGCAAAAACACAATGATACCAGACAACAAGATTGATTATGGAGTTTTTCCTTGATGGACTACATCTATGGGTCCGCTTTCAATATGGGCGATCACTTTATTAGGATTGAATCTGAAGAGGTCGATTACATAGAAAATAAACCAGACTGATTTTGCACACATAAACTTTTGGTCACTATTAAAAGAAAGCTCTCTGAAATAGATTTCCAACACCTATCACGATTCCCAATTCTGACTTTGGATGCTCTTGTTACACTGAAAACAAAAACTGCCTATATCCTCCAGAATCTACATACAAAACTCTAAAACCACTAATGCACTCTTCATGAACAAAATGGTGAATTTATAGGGTTTCAGGTACATCTGAAGTCTCCCCAGCCAAGATTGGCATGAACGAGTTTGATTAGGCTTGGTCTTGTGACATAGTGACACCTTAGGTATTGGTTACATGGTCATTCAATTAACATAGCACCAAAAATTGAAATGAAAACCCACATTTCGACCTTAATATAAACTGAAAGTCATTAGCCGTTAGCTAACCGGGTGGAGAAATGGATGGCTAGAATGTGATTGTCGCAGTCTAACCATAGGCTTCCACCTCCATGGTCATCATCCATGGTATCGGCTTACGGTGCAACCTATCTACACAAGTGACCTGATTGCGGTAGTTCCAGCTGACAGTGCGGCTTCCAGACTTCAACCCTGTCATTGCGGTTAACCATAGCATTGTTCACATGCTGAGTTTATCTCCCCACATGATTATGGTTAATTGCGTTAACTCTGTGGTTCCGAAGACCCCAATAGCTTATCCCCATCTACTCACATGCCTCATTTCCATGGTCCCACTATGGTTAACTCCTACGGTTAGGGACTCCGGTTTATGTATTATTTACATTTTAATGTTTTTTAATATGGTTTTATTATGTATTGTAATGTTTTAATGACCTATGCCCAGTCTGCCGAGGCTCCCAAACCTTTCTTGGTGGAAAAATTGGAGGAAACCCTACCATTGAAATCAATCATCCATCTTTGGATGATCAATATTAGACATTTGCAGAAACAACCCTCATTTGCAGATTTAACGGCCTATGGCCCCGCACTGTTGATCTATACCAGTGGATCATTTCTAACTGGACCAACAACTACAAAGTCTTCTTGTGCTCGAAAGGCTTCTTTATTGTAGCCTTTGCCTTCAATGAAGATTACTAGAAAGCCTTAATGGGGGGCCCCTGGTTCTGGGGTTCAGCTGGACTTTTCCTCTCCCCCTGGTTCTCAGACTTTGACCCCTCCACTGCGATCATCTCCAAGCTCCCTATCTGGGTCAAGCTTCCAAATCTCCCTGCGCATCTTTGGCATTTTGTTGTCTTTCAAGGAATTGGGAACACCCTAGGTTGCTTCCTGGAAATAGATACTTCAAGGGGGGAGAAAGGAATATATACTTACAGTAGAATTTGTGCAGAAATAGACATTAGTAAAGGGCTGCCAGATCAGATCATCCTCAAAGTCGGAGACTTCCATTGGTCGCAAACTTTGTACTATGAGAATACAGCGTTCAAGTGTCACCATTGCCATCAAACGGGGCATCTCCAGAACTCATGTGCAACGTTCTTCGACAAAAAGAAGAATATCACTCGCAAATTCAAATCCAAGAGTTGGAAACCTTGTGATAGACCCCCTATGGATGACATAGAGTCCTCTAGCTCTGATGAGGAGAACATTGAAGTGGAAGAGGACAATTTGGAGAAACCGAAGGACTCTCCCTTTGCCAGCGCCAAGGATCCTTTTGCGCCTTTATTCTCACAAAAACGTACTCATGAGTCTTTGCCTTCTGAATCAGACAAGGAGTCTCCTCCTTCAGCTCAGATCAGTCTCTAAGTAGTTCCGGTCGAGCCAGATCAATTTGGTTGGGTCAAAGCCAGTAAAAAGAAAGGAAAAAAATGTAGATTGGAAGATTCTGCCCATGCTGGGTAGACTCCCTATACCAACTCATTTTTTTTGTCCCCTTTGTTCCCTTTTTCTCTTGTCGTGCTTGCTTTTTGGGACCAAGGTTGATTTCAAATCATTTCCAGCTCCCTTGCTCCTTAGCTTCGCTTCTCTGAAAGCTTTGTTTGTACCATATGTCTTTTCTTAATAGAATTAGTCTTAATTCAGAAGAAAAAAAAAAAAAAATAATAATAATATATAAATATATAATATATATATATTATATATATAATATATAGATATATAATAAAATAAAATAAATAATGTTTTAATGACCTGAGAGGGTTTGCAACTTAGGATTAATGCATTTTATTGCATGGATTACATTCTAGGGTTAGGTTAATGGGTTTAGGTTTGTACCATGGGTTTAGAGTTTTGATTTAGGACTTAGGTTTATTGACATAATGTATTAGGTTTAGGTTTTAGTCTTTACATCATTTTGTTCTAAAAACCCATTTACAACAAATTGTCACAAAGCGACATTCAAACCCACATGACGATAAACATGGACCTAAATTGATAAGAAAAACCTAGTGGAACAGACGACGAACGTGAGTCAACAACTAAAACCCAATGGAACTGATGACAATCACATGTCAACAACCAGGTACAAAACCCTATCCTTCAAACACCATGAAAACCATTGACCTCACCGAACGACCTGAACCATAAACATCACTGTCGAAGCTGAAGACACCAGACACTGAATGCTCACGACGAAACTAAACCTGTGCAACGAATCTGATGAGATCCTCTTGGATCAATCCTCTCCACTTGAAAGCTTTTGGACCACAAAAGTTTGGCTAGACAGATATGAGGTGAGGGTAGAGATCCCTCACTCTCCACCTTGCCCTGGTGATGTACCAATACACTCGATCAACCACCTGAAAGTGATAACCCTGATGATGTTGATCATGGCATATTTTGAATTTGTGAACTGCTTCATACATCTACAATATGTACAAATTGCGAATATAGTTAAAAAACCTGTTATGAACATGGCAATTGAATTATTTCCATGAAGTACCATGAATTAGTGATTCATAAACATCTTTGAAAACAGTCTCTACAAGATATTGTTCAATACTATTGACATGTATTAACAATCTATTTTGTAGAATAACATAAACATTCAAAGACATTCTTGACATCATACCAGCTACTTGACTTGATATACTTTCCTGATTCTTGAGTACTAAGTGAACTTGCTGCAACAAACCCATCAAACTGTAATGTGAAGAGTGCTACAACTTAGTTTGACTTTGAAACTATTGAAGTGACTGTTGATTTGTTTGAATCACGATTTCCTTATTCATTAAATGATGTTTCCATTGATTATCACTTTCCCCTTATCCATAAGTTTCCCTTAGATGTATTGGATACTTTAACACTGCTTTAGAAAACGCTTTGATATGAAAACAAATGGGCTTCCTCTCCACTTGAAAAGAGGCTTCCAAATTGTTTGAAACATGAAATGGTGACACAATACAAGAGAACTTTAACACCGACTTTCCCCAATACTGACCTACATCCTTGTAACTAAAAAATTCCAAACTTGGACAGAATTGATTCATTTTGACATTAGGAAGAGGAGCTTTAGGCATCAACTATAACTCATGTTGTATTCCCTGCTTATGAGTAAGATGTTTGGTTTCTTTAAAAAGAACTGAAAAAGTTTCTATCTCTTTGATCAAACTATATTTAAGTTGTGACTCATAACCTAAACAAACATCATGTTGATTCTTATGTTGTTCCTTTACACACATGATTACAAATCTCTTATTTGAACTTATTAATCACTTCATCTAATTAGAAACAACTAAATTCAAGTGATTTTTACTTTGATGTGCCCTGACAATAAATTCAACCCCATCATTCTTAAGTTAATATTTATGCTCTCTTCTATAAAATATTGCATCACAATCGTAAAGATAAGGAATTCCTAAGACAACCCCACATATGTCTACTAGAACAACATCTAATTCCACTTCATCAATGTAATTAGTTGTAATGAAAAATATTAATCGAAACTGTTTTGTGACTTTTATCTGAGTTGATTTATTTAGCCATCTTAATGGGTAAGTTCTTGGATGATTTCGTGTCTCCAAACCCAAGTTCTTAACTAAATATTCAGATATTAAATTTGCCTATGATCCATTGTCAAACATTTTATCTATCTTTGTGTGCTTAGAAGTTATCCTTGTGTTAAATAATTCAACTCTTTTTATCCTCATTTGAAGGATTTATGTTTCATGGAGATGCAATAGTATTCAAACTTGAACCAGTGTCAGAATTTTTACATGTCAAAACTATGGCAGTTATCCTCCTTTCATCACCCGAATCAGAACCTAGATCTTGCTAGACTACTGCAATTACTTTATTTTCATCCTTCTCTTGAAGGAAATTTTTTGGCTTAAGTTTGGGATGAAGTTTCCAACACCTAGATTCATCATGACAAATTCTCTAGCAATGAGAACAAGCAGATATTTCCTTCTGAGCTATCGTTGATTTCTTTCTCTTTGAATTGTTCTTCCCCTTACTATCATTGGAACCCTTGATTTCCAACTCTTTGGATGATTGGGGTGAAAATTTGAATGGTCTGCCACCTGATTCAATATGTATGGCTTGAACACACACTTCATCAAAATCATCAGGATTAATCATCAATAAGATATGCTGCAAATATGAATGTAAACTGTCGATGTATTTTAATAAATTTTCACGTGTATCCAATGAAATACCAAGCGCCAATGCTTTCTTTATGAATTCCTAAGTAAACTCCTGAATACTTTGCCCTTTACCTTGCCTCAAGTGATGCCAATCAATAATAGCTTGTTGCATGTATCCTAAAGGATAGAATTATTTTCTAAGAGCTTTTAAAAACTTAGTCCATGAAGAGATGCATTTACCTTTTCGCTTTACATCTATCTGAATTTTACTTTCCCACCAGATTAAAGTTGTTCCCCCATTCTAAGTGTAGCTAACTGAATTTTCGTTTTATCATCAGAAATGTTTTGAATACAACAATACACTTCTAAATTTTTAATCCAATTATCTAACTTTTCACGATTCATTTCGCCATCATAAATAGGTAACTCAAATTTTACATCAAGTTTCAAAAGAGATGTTTTCTTAGGTTTCTTTTCTATTTCAGATTCTACACTGGGAGAAGAAGAAGATGATGATGATGGAGATGATGGAGGTGAAGGAGGTTTATCAGCCTTTCCTTTACCTTTGTCCTTCTTCAATGTCTTTAAAGAAGAAGCTACATCTCTTGCCTTCTTATCTTTGTAAAGTTCTCCCAACATCTGATGCATACTCAAGAATGCTTGTTGAAACTGTTCCTCGCTCATCTTAGTTCTTAGATTTTCACCTGCATCATATTCTATCATGGTCAACTTATGAGTGACCCTTCGCTTTCCAATCTCTGGATCAATCTCCTCTAGGATTCCTTCTCCACATTGCGACTTTGACCTAGTTAATATTCACTGACAAATTCTACAAATGCAACCTGCTCTTATACTAAATTATATGATCTGAAATAAACATATGTTGAACTGAAGTAGAATTTATTAATGCCAACAATGAACTGATTGTTAACTTAAAGTGCTTTAACCGTGAGAACTGTTTGAGAGGAAAGACATTACGACAGATAAGAAACATAAGCAAGATATAAAACAAAAGTGAAAAGCAGCAAAAAAATAGTGATACCAGACAGCAAGGTTGATTACAGAGTTCGTCCCTAATGGACTACGTCTTTGGGTTCGCTTTCAAGATGGGCGACTGCTTTATTACGATTGAATTTGAAAAGGTCAATTGCACAACAAATAAACTAGATTGATTGTGCACACAAGCATTTCTTGTCACTGTGACAAGAAATCTCTCTTAAATAGCTTTACAACACCTATTACGGTTCCCAATTCTGACTTCGGATGCTCCTGTTACATTGAAAATAAAAATTTCCTATATCCTCCAGAATCTGCATACAAAAATATAAAACCACTAATGCCCTCTTCATGAACAAAATGGTGAATGTATAGGGTTTCAGGTACATTTGAAGTCTCCGCAGCCAAGATTGGCATGAATGAGTTTGATTAGGCTCGGTCTTATTACATAGTGACACCTTAGGTATTGGTTACATGGTCATTCAATTAACATAGCACAAAAACTACAATGAAAACCCACATTTCGACATTAATATAAACCCAAATCCGTTAGTCATTATCTAACCGGGCGGAGAAGTGGATGGCCAGCAAGTGACTGTTGTGGTCTAACCGTAGGATGCCACCTCTGTGGTCATCATCCTAGTGGTCTTGTCTTACGATGCGACATATCTAAACATGTGATCTAATTGTGGCGATTCTGGTTGACGGTGCGGCTTCCAGACATCAACCCTGTCGTTGCGGTTAAACATAGTGTTGTTCACATGCTAAGTTTATCTCCCCACACAGTTATCGTTAACTGCTTTAACTCTGTAGTTCCGAAGACCTCGACGAGTTATCCCCATCCGCTCACATGCCTCATTGTCGTGGTCCTGCTGCGGTTAACTCCTGCGATTAGGGACTACGGTTTATGTATTATTTACATTGTAATGTTTTTTAATATGATTTTTTTATGTATTGTAATGTTTTAATGAATTTTATTACATGGATTACGTTATAGGGTTATGTTCATGGGTTTAGTTTTGTACCGTGGGTTTAGAGTTAGGATTTAGGACTTAGGTTTATTAATATAATGTCTTATTTTTAGGTTTTAGTATTTACATCATTTTGTTCTAAAAACCCATTTACAACAAATTGTCACAAAGTGACATTCAAACCCACATGACGATAACCATGGACCAAAATTGATAAGCAAACCCTGGCGGAACTGACGATGAACATGAGTTGACAACCAAACCCCAGTGGAACTGACGACAATCACATGTCGACAACCAGGTACAAAACCCTATCCTTCGAACACCATGAAAACCATTAACATCACCGGACAACCTAAACCATAAACATCACTATCGAAGCTGAAGACACTGGACACTAAATGCTGACAATGAAACTAAACCTGTGCAACTAATATGACGAGATCCTCCTGGATCACATGGAAAGAAATTCATGTAAATAATAAGTCCAGGCCACTTCACCTTCACCATCATACATGTAAGTGGACAAGTGATCGAAAAACTCCCTCGTTATGGTGACATCTTCATGATTCGAAAAACATTGTGGAGGGAGAAGAGTGTGAGAATCCATGAAAGATATCCAAACATTCAAAATAGGATGAGATGAGACAGCTTGTCATCTAGCCCTCCTTCTAGCACCAAAAATATTGACGGTGTTGGACCCGCCAACATGTTAGGGGATCTCCCTGGTAAGAAGTCCCAATTAAACCTCAGACTGTTTGGTGTAGGAGTCCCAACAGTGGATCGTATGGTAATGGCTTGACTACAATTTCTCACAGAGGCAGGTAAGATAACTCTTTTGGTAGCAAGGGTGTGACAGCTATAGTGAGTCAAGGAAGGTGCATCAGAGGTTCTAACACATGGAGGTTGAGATGAGTGCAGCCCTTGGAAACCTGTAATAGTACTTGGCTTGGAAGGGAACACACGAGCGAAGATGCATCACATGCTGGAAAGAAAGTTAGCGAGCAATCCAAAGTGATGGTTAAATCAATAGCACATTTCAAAAATATTCATACATACTTATACAGAATAGTCCATACATGCATGCGTAAGTAAAAAATACATATATCATCTAGAGTAAACTAGATAGCATAGAAGACACGACAATATATGCATGAAACTCGTTGGTTCTTATTAAATAAAGAAGTGTAAGTTCCAGTAATACAATACATCCATGTCCAACCACTAGTTCCAATAGTGGAACATTACAGCCACATCTGTATGCTCCTCCAAAGAGATGTACTAGCCCTGCACAGTGAAGAAGCCAAGGCTCATTACAATATTGTCCAAGATCTCTCCAAGATAGTCTTATCGGAAGCTTGGTTGACTAAAAGCATTTACAATGAGTTATGAGGGACTATTTATAACAAACGGTGGGGTGACCCTTGACATTCCCCTTTGTGACAATTCAACTACCCTCATGACTCTTCACCTACTCTGTGACTGTTACATCCAACTATCACAACTTGACTTACACTAGACATGAATTTTCATTACAATGCACATGTACCCATATGAAACAAAATGGCTTGAGCATGCCAAGCTAGACATCACTCTTACTTAGACAACCATGGAAGTCCAAATCCTCAACATCTTCATGTTGATCGATAGTAACATATTGATTCCAAGATTGGTAGTCCTTGATGGTGTATGTGTGCTCCACAGTGACATCTGTCTGAAACCTGACTCTTGCCTCCATCGCATCTAGGTACGCTTCTCGGACTCCTCTGTCCCACTCATCTGAAAGAATGCACATCATTGTCTTCATTGCGGCTAGACCAGTGACATACTTGTGCATGATGTTTGCACTGATGGGAAAGTTTGGGCTAGTGGAAATGTGCATCAACTCGTCGAGGTATGAGTCAAGCTCTAATCAGAACTATTTCTTTATCTTCACCTGGTTGAGAGTCCCAATAGATGGGATCGTGTGTGTGTGTGCACCATGACATCCATACTCCTAAATACTCATGCATGGGAATCCTATATGCTAGTGATGAGTTGCAGGAGTTATTCATAGTTCTGGATTTGACTCCAGATACGTGCCTTCATCTTGACTGCATTGGACCTCATCATTTTAGGCAAGTGGAGCGGGGCTCCCTTGCATTTCATCGTCCATGTTTGCATGTCATCAACAACAACAAGCAATTTTGTGAAGATACATGCTCTTCTAGGACATCGTTGCTGCCATCCATTGAGATGGACGACTGCCTTATGCACTGTACCAGACTTGAAGTACAATGCTTGCATCACTATGTCAAGGGACAATACTTCATCTAGTATTGCCTTCTTCAGTTCAGCTCGGGCAGACACTGTCACCAAGTCTCCTCCTTGCTTAGTCGTCTGTAGTTCCTTTTCCATTCGCTCATTCTCAACTATCACAAAGGGAACACTTGAGTCAGTGGCTTCGCATACACTCTAGTTGCATCGGCCAAGGTTGCTGGTTTTTTGCACACATCAGTCATGATCACTCATTCTTCAACTTGCGTAGGATATGTATGATCCTCCAGAGTTGATACTCTGTGAGACTACGCAACTCTATGTTGAGATTTGTCGAATGAGATGTTGTGCATGTCTCCTTCCGGCTGATCACCAAGGATCTCAGTGCCTCCTTGGTCACTTGAGACTTGCTCATCATCTAGATGTGGTGAAGTGAGTAAGTTGACCTCTTTGTGATGAGGCATGAGGTTGGTGTCTTGTTCTAACTCTTTCTGCTCCATGTATGCATCCAACTGTTGAAGTGCTTGTTCTATCTTATGAGAAAATCCTTTCTCCTGCGATGGTTCACTCTGTTGGCTTGATGCCAACTGATCTCATAAGTCCATTACCTATATGGGCACTACTTCATCTGTTTTCACATGTTACGCCCCCTATTGTATATGCTACTGTTATTCTTCCCTCTCTGGTTTGCGCAACTCTTGTTCTTTTCGGAGTTTCTCCCTCAACTCATGGAACTCCTTCTGTGCTTCTTCCATTCTTCTCCTATTCCTCTGCCTTTGCACGGTTCACATGTCACGCTGGTACCTCTTTGCCTCTATTGCCATAGCTTCTTTCTCTACCAATGGATCTGCTCAGAAGTTGCAGCTTTGCTCCTCCTCCATGCAATCAACAATATTCCTCCTACCTTTGTCACACACTGGTATGATTGCCTCTACTACTACTATTGTTGTTGGTTCTCTCCATGATGTTGCTTCATGTTTCTTCGATAGCCAATCCATAGCAAAGCCGACCAGTTCATTTGGTCTAGAGAAACTATAACAATATCTCCATGGGTCCTCCTCCACCCAATGACATGTTTGTGGATCCATTTGAACTAAACTCTCGTGCAGTGATCTTTCAAAATGCAATGTGGGTCATATAGATTGTAGCTTCGGACGTTGGATGGGTACTTCTTCATTACTTCTGCATCGACATTTGCTTACTTGATACTCTGAATATCATATAACCCAATTCGGTGTGGAAGAGTGGGCCAGGGTGCCTTCTTCTTTCGGTGCAGTCTAGCTATCAATCTTGCTGAGCTGTGATATGTTACTTCCTACATGACAAGTATGTCCAAGAAAAACTTCGTTAGAACATACAGAGGCTTCTCCATGCTGAACATTCGGATGAAGGTGTCGGATGGTGAGGCATACCAATCAGCAATGCCTAGCAGTGCCTCCATTGCTTCCTTTAACATAAAGGGTGGATCTTGTTCGAATATCATCTTGTACAGTGGGGTGAAAAAATAATCGGATAGCCGTGCGATTACTCCTTTGAAGCTACATTCAAACAACAACTTGAAATATGTGTTCAAAGTAGTCTCCACTAGTGACCATGCCCACTCCAAGCTTGGGAACTCCTGTCAGGCACAAACTGCATCTAAGATGTAGGCAGACATGTAAATTTATACATGCATACCTCCGAGTAGTTTTCGAGCCTTTGGTACTTGTTCCTTCAGCTGATGAGCCATCATGCTAGACCAGTTGCATGGTTTTCCCTCTCTAGCCAGTTGGTCCAGTGCAATCACCCTACTCTATGGGAAGGTTTCCGTGCTTACTTGGCCATACAGTTGACATGCAAATATGACCAAGTATTGATATACCTTCCTCAGTATCTTCATCTTATAGATCTGGTTGGGTGTCAACTTAAATCGAGTCAACTCCTTCACCCATTTCTTCAGAATGTCTCTAGAGTTAGCACTGTTGTTGGGTAAGCTAAAGGGAGTCTTCATGATATTCATGGGCTCTGACATCTGAAAGATCTCGTCATAGTCTCGCGCCCATAAGGTTGCAAGCTTCATCTTACTGACACTTCTCAAGGTCATCGTCTCGGGATCAGTGTGAAAGATGATCCAGTGTATCATATCCAGGCATGGGAACACAGGGTATCTGCATGCAATCTGGTCCAAGCCGGACTTATGAATGTTCACATACACCTGATGGTCTTTGAGGTCTTCCTAAAAAGTGCCTGTAAATGCTTCATTGACCTCTTTACATTTGAGTTTGATGTCCTTGTCTAGAAACAACTTTGTATCTTCATAGATCGATAGACTAGAGGACACTCGCTCAACTGCTGCTCCAGCATCATTTCTGTCGGTCTCTTTTGATCTCGCTCTCTTGAAAGCCATTGATCATGTACTGCTAAGAGGTAGATGAACACCTGAAAGATCTAGAGACAAAGAAACATGCATGGAAAGACATCTATCAGCAAAAACTAAAGCGAATTCAGGGAATGACACAACACATACCTGGGGAACTGATAGGCAGCATTGCGCAATTTCTCCTAGGAGGCTAGATGACTAGCTTCCAGAACTGCGGGAAAGGCAATCTGGGTTGTTTGGGAGGCAAGAATGGCTACCGGATTTTCGCAATGTGCAGTCCAGACTGGCTGCTAGTTGTTAGGATTACGCAATGCACAATTCCAGCTCGGAGTGATTACAGGATCAGGGACTACATTGCGCAATTTTCTGGGTCAACAGTCACTATCCCTCAGAAATGCACAACACAGTCCTGGAGGATAGCGCTGTGTAGAAATCTGCATTTCTGGAGAGGAAGATAGAGCCTTCCTTCCCCCGATTGTGAAATGTTGTCTCAATGAAGGTAGAGTCTGGGCCAAGGTCGGCCCAACTCGCCGATGGTAAACTGAAAGCAAATATGAAAGTGAATGCATGGCGACTCTAAGTGAAAGCATAAGTGATTGACAGTGCATGAAAACATGAATGAAATATTCAGTAAACAGTTAAACATTCATGTGGGTGAAGCGAGTCACCAAATCGGCAACCGTTCGAGCAAAATAGTGTCATGCTTGTGACAGCAGTGAGATAGCAACGAAAACTAAAACAGTGCTAGGAAAATATAGTATACATGAAAACAAGAGCAAGAATTCAAATAAATCAAGAAAACAACACTCACATAAGTGAAAACATAGAAAGCAACAGAAATGTTGAAAAAGACAAGTTTAGGCCACTTACCCATGAATAGTTGAGTCGGATGTGTCGAAGAGTCCTGGATGTGTTGTGGGATTTCAGAGCTCCAATATTGATGTGAAACAATGAGCTCTGATGCGTTAAATAAATAAGTTTTGAGCTCATGATGCGCATGCCACAAATCTGGGAAAAAGCAACACTTGGAGGAAAGTTTCTAAAACAATTTTGCATGTAACCTCCAGCTGCTAAAAATAGCTCCCTGAATCATGGGATTCCTTTTCTCATGTTGTCTTTTTCTATTCCAGGAAAAAACAAGCTATGGATGCAAGTCAAGTTTCCTTAGTCCCAAGTGGAACTAGTCAACCCAACTGCTCATGCATAAAGTTTCTCAACTACTTGAAGGAAATGCACATTTCTAGCTGGGAGTTGGGCTGGCTACCCAAGAGATTTGCACAATTTCTAGGCTGAGCAGCTGACTACTGCCCAAATTTTTGCAAATTATAGGCTAAGCAGCCCTGCTGGGGAAAATTGCGCAATTTTCACTATGAGTGTTGACTGGAAAAATTGCGCAATTCTAGAGCCCATCAGGCTGCCAAATAGGATTTCACAATTTCTGGAAGGAAGGCTGGTTCCCTCCAGAAATGCCTAATTTCTTGGGGGAGCTCCTCAACTTGCGACCAAGTCTAGATGAACAGCCTGTGAGGGGAATGCATCAAGGTATGATCGACAGGCTGCCTTTGTGCAAGAAAAACATTGAATCTTGTGTACTTGACGAAGAAAGAAAAGGTGCTATGAAAAGTTGGTAGGGAGGCTCCAAAACAAAGCTAAAGAAAAATTTTGGAGGGTGGTTGTAGCCACTACAACACATCCACTTCCAGTGGGATGGGAAGACTCTGGTCCAGGAAACCATTGGAGAATCTATCACCCAAGCTTATGAGGGATAATGTAGTAGGTCACCCTAAGAAACCAAGGGAATTTTCATGAAACTGTGGAGCACATATGGGAGTCTACCATAGTCCTTAAATAGAGCCATAGTGAGTAAGAATGCTCAAAGAAGCATGTGTAGCAGCAGAGCTTGTAGCTGGGGAGGTTGCATAACTCTTCGTCTAAGACACTCCATGAGGCAGAGTTGAGGTCCCTTGACCGAGTCATGGTGGGAATGACGGCGAAGGCCTTGTTGCATTGAAGAGGAGTGAGCCCATGAACCTATCATAAAGTTTGGGATAACCTTATCCTTTAGACGATCAAAGCCCAAGTCAGGGGAGGCTTTTGATTAGGGGAACCAGATTCCCCCTCACGTGATTTGTCGGAATGACGGGGTAGAAAAATCGTATAGCCTGAATCCTAGAAGATAATTTAAATTTGATTCAAGGACTAAATGGTAAAGGGCGTAGGGGTTTTGTCGAGAGACAATGATAGAAACTTCTTCCATCACTCAGATCCGCCAGGGGGGGAATGATCCAGACTTAAACAGAAACACAACAAATTACAGAGATAACCATATACACAAAGATGCAACGGAAATAATACTTCATTTCATTAATGGAAAATACTGAAAAATGCTTACAACCAGAAATGGAAATAAACCAGCTAGGGTGATGGCAGCTTATCTCTGAGAAGAGATGTGTGGCTACATGCCTCTGAATTGTGTTACAATGAGGCTCGAAGGCCTATTTATTGTTGAGAAACAATGGAAAACCCTTCACATTCCAAAACCTGACCTTAGAAGATGAAACGCCAAATTGTGGGCCCCGTTTCTGGGTAAGTTGGTACATCAACTTCCCGGGGTCGCGAATTGGTCGTATTATCTCCATTTGATGCGCATCATATCCCGTTGGAAAGATCTCTCCGAGGACTACGACGAAAAAGATGATTTTTAGACAGAAAAAAAGTTGGTGGTAGATTTCCCAAAAAACGTCGTTTAGGGCCTCAAAACGGCTCCGGAAGTTTAGGACTCAAAAAACTGCTAAAAATAGTAAACTGTACTATAACTAAGGAAACTGAAAAAAATAAATAAATAAATAAATAAAAATAAAAAACAAAAACAAAAAACAAAAACAAAAAAAAAAAACAAAAAACTGAAAGAAGAACTAGAGGGGATCTAAGTGGAATTAGCGGGTGGCCACCAATATCCACCTGGATCATTCTCCCCCCTTAGGAAGCAATGGTCCCCATTGCGTTGAGTTCCTCCATGAGATGAGGGAACTTCTGCTGCACTTGGTCCCTGGTGAGCCACTTGCCCTGGTGAAGGAGTTGTCCTGCTTTGACAACTCAATACAGTTGGATATTCTGCTGCCAAGTGTGCTTGATCTGTGTGTTCATGATTCGATCAGTTGCAGCTTGTTCCATGCAAGCTGGATTTAACTCTATGGGTGTGAGTTGTTCTGCAATGTTGGATGTTATAAGAAGAGTTTCGGAGTAATTAACATAAAAAAGACCTTTGTCAACGCGTTTCGAACCAACTAGTGTGGTTCATCGTCAGGACAAGTTGAAGAAACAGATCTGGCCTAGCAAGTTAAATAGACTGAGCAGAGACTCCAACGGCTATAAAACGGCTATTTTTGACCCTAGGACCCAGCGCAACTTATATTAATAAATTTAATATTATTATTATTTTTATAATATTAAAATTGATAATACAATATTCCATTTCTAGAAATTAGTAAAAAATTAGGTACAATGGTAATTTATTTAATTAAATAACATTACGTTATTAATAAATTAATATTAATGGTTATTATA
>APFE031092095.1:31451-46609 GCA_000404065.3 Pinus taeda | reverse complement strand
GACCAAAAGAATTTGGCCTTCGCTCCTCCCTTGGTGACTTGACTCAAAGGCCAAGTGATATGAGAAACCCCCAACACGAACCTGCGGTAGAAGTTGGCAAGACCTAGAAAGCTGCGGAGCTCTGTCAGAGTGGTTGGAGATGGCCAATCCCGAATGACTTGGATCTTGGCTGGATCCACATGCACCCCCTGTTCATCAATAATGTATCCCAGATACTGAACCTGGGTCATGCCAAAAGTGCCTTTCTCCAAATTGGCACATAGCTTGTGTTGCCGCAGTGTTTGGAGAACCTGTCGAATGTGGTGGAGGTGCTCTTCCCAACTCTGGCTGAAGATCAGAATGTCATCCAAGTATACCACTACAATGAGTTGGTGAATGGCGGTAATATGTCATCCATTAGCCTCATGAAGGTTGCAGGAGGATTCGTCAACCCGAAAGGCATAACCAACCATTCGAAAAGGCCCTCCTTGGCTTTGAAGGAAGTCTTCCACACATCAGAGGGTTCGATTGGTACCTGGTGATATCCTGACTTCAGATCAATCTTACTGAAATATTTTACCCCCTTTATTTGGTCCCGGAGGTCATCAATCTGTGGGATCGGGTACCTGTTACGAACAGTGATCTTGTTCAGTGCCCGATAGTCAATACAAAGTCTCCAAGTCCCATCCTTCTTCTGTACCAACACAATTGGGCTCCCGCAAGGCAATGAACTCGGACGAATGTGGCCTTTCTGCAGCATCTCCTGAATCTGCCTCTTGATTTCATCATTCTCCAGAATGGAGCACTGATAAATTGGTCCATTGGGTAGCGGCGCACCTGGGGTCAGATCGATGGAGTGCCTGACCTGACAGTGCAGAGGAACCCCTATGGGGGAGGTGAAGATGTCCTTGTACTCCTCCACGACCTTGTCCATCTGTAGTTGTCGTGCAGAGGGGCCCCGTCTGGAGGTTGTGGCCACCGTCTTCTTCTTTCCTTGAGGGCGCATCGTCAGGAAAACAAATTTTCCAGTTTTGGAAATGAGCTTACTGCATTGTTTTGCGGTAATCAAAGAGATGGCAGTAGGCGATGCTACCTCTGGTATCCTGTACAACTGATTTCCCAATGTAATAATAACAAAACGGGGCCTTGATTCATACAAAGCATGTCGCTTCCACAAGTATGGTTGTCCTAATAATACATCACAAACTTCAAGGGGAGCAATGTCACACAATACCTCATCTGTGAAGGACTTGATGTTGTATGGAAGGTGACACTGTTGGCTCACACGAAGATCCCGTCCTTGGTGCAGCCAGCCGATGGTGTACGGTTGTGGATGTGTTGTGGTCGGTAAGCCCAACCGCTTCACGACCTCTACCGAAATGAGGTTCTTTTGGCTCCCGCTATCGACAATGAACTGTAGCAGGGAGCCCCTTACCCACATCTGGAAGTGGAAGAGACGCTCCTCCTCCTCTGGATCTTCGGGTTCATTTTTCTGGATTTTAGTAGTAGCAACAATGGCGTTGGGATCCACATCAATGATCTGCTTCCCTTTTTCATTCCCCTTGTCGGGTTCTGACTCAGATTCGGAACCTACATCTGATTCTGAAACCTTTAGCTTAGCCACCAGTGACTGCTTCGCCCGACACTCACTTGTGTTGTGAGTGGAGCTCTTATGGAACTCACACCATTTTTCCGTCTCCTTTTTTGGCTTTGCAGCACTGTTCTTTGCTTGTAGCTTTGGTGGGTTGTCTTGGGCTGCCATGCCTTGGCTTTGTCCTTTGTTCTGTGGTTTCGGGGCACCTTTCCCTTGCTTTGGATTCACAGATACAAAGTCTCGCTTCTTTTGTTTAAACTTCTGCTCGATCTTGACGGCATATCGGTATGCTATGCCGAGAGAGGAGATGTTCAGGAATTCCATTTCTTCCTGGATGTACTTGTGCAGGCAGACGCAGTATTTGAGTATCAAATGCTGCTCTGAATCCTTGATACCCAACCTCGTGCGAAGGGTATGGAAAAGATTGGTGAACTCCGGCACATCTTGATCCCTTCCCTGCCGCAGCATGGTCCACTTTATGTATTTATCCTCATAGTTTCCAATAGGGTAGTATTGCTCCTTAATGGCATCCCGAAATGAATTCCAAGTGGGTGCGGCTGAAAATAGCGAGCCTGTAGTTTTATCCTTCTACTCGTAGTAGGTTTCCCACCAATCCTTGACGTGGGGGGTTGCTTTGAGAAGAGCGAAAACAATCTTTTCCCGACTCAAAAATTCATGAACAGAAAAATAACCCTCTAACAGATTTAACCATTTATCTACAGCATCTGCATCTATTTGACCCTCGAATATGGGGATTTCAAAATTAACTTGTACCTTAAAGGGTGTGTCATTTCCAGAGTAGCTGCTGGAAGCCGATGCATCACTTTTGGGTAGCCGCTGAAGGATTTGGGCAAAGTTGTCCATCATCGCGTTCCGTTGTCGCTCGAGGGCTTCTTCGAGCAAGATTTCGATAGGATCTCCTGCTCCCTCATCTTTCTTCTCATCTTCCATGGGAGGCCGTCGGGATTTTCGAGGCTGGTCTTGCAAAGGTTCGAACAGCTCAAGCCCTAACTCCTTATATCCCGACCTTGTTGGTGACATGCAAAGAAAAGCAGAGAAAAAGCAGACCGCTTTGATACCATTGATCCAGACTTAAACAGGAACGCAACCAATTACAGAGATAACCATATACACAAAGATGCAATGGAAATAATACTTCATTTCTTTAATGGAAAATAATGAAATATTCTTACAACCAGAAATGGAAATAAACTAGCTAGGGCGATGGCAGCTTATCTCTGAGAAGAGATGTGTGGCTACATGCCTCTAAACTGTGTTACAATGAGGCTTGAAGGCCTATTTATTGTTGAGAAAAAATGGAAAACCCTTCACATTGCAAAACCTGACCCTAGAAGATGAAACGCTAAATTGTGGGCCCTGTTTTTGGGTAAGTTGGTAGATCAACTTCCTGGGGTCGCGAATTGGTCATATTATCTCTGTTTGATGCGCACGATAGCCCGTTGGAAATATCTCTCCGAGGACTACGACAAAAAAGTCGATTTTTAGATAGAAAAATCATTGGCGGTAGATTTCCCAAAAAACGTCATTTAGGGCCTCAAAACGGCTCCGGAAGTTTAGGACTCAAAAAACTGCTAAAAATAGTGAATTCTGCTATAACTAAGGAAACTAAAAAAAAAAAAAAGCACTAGAGGGGATCCAAGTGGAATTAGCGGGTGGCCACCAATATCCACCTGGATCAGGGAAGGTGCTGGAGGTAGCCACCTCAGAAGCCTTCAAGGTCAGAACCATGGAGTGTTGTGAGAATTGTTTCTCAAAGGCTCTAGGTTCGAGGTTCCATTGGCTAATTAAAACCAAGTACGAACCCAATCGTCGAGGTATTCCTCGTGTTATCAAAAAAAAATTATCGCCTAGCCATTTCCAACTAGGTGGTTGTAGGGTTAACTTTACCATAGTAAAATCACTTTTACCATGGGATATAATTTAGTAAACATTCTTCTTAAATTCTTTTATGATTAAAATAATAATAATAATAAAACCCATGAGAATAATTGAATAAATCATTGTTTGATAATTATTCCATGTCACATTTGACTAAATCTCCTAGGAATAATTAAATAAATCACTATTTATTTATTATTCCTTATTTCCATTATTGGAATAATTGTTAAATCACTATTTAATAATTATTTCAATTTCACACCATTCTTAATCCTCGTGAAATAATTAATAAATCATTTTATTTGTTAATTATTTCTAAATAAAGGTATTTGAACATTTTAAATATATTTTCCCTCTCCAAAAAATATAATAAAGTATTCCTAGCGGTTAGATCTTGATTTGGTCAATATTATTTTATTATTCTCCATTTTTTAGATTAACTCAATACTTTGTTATAAATAGGAGGGTTTTCCACTCATTCTTCACCATGATCATTATCATCGTTACCATTATCATCTCTTTTCTTTTGAGCTCCCATTTGAATTCTTCATATTGTTCTAGGTTTTTCACATATTTAGAGAGAAAATCGATTACTGAAGCATCAAGGATATCAAAGGACCCATCCCATGGAGGGGGATTCGCATACCCTTTTGTAGATCTCCTTCACCAGGTGTCATCAATAAAAGAATTTATTCATCTTAAATTCTTTCCATTTGGGTTATTGCATTGGATATCTATATTTTTGTTTGTTGTTTTGGATCGTATATGTTATTTTTGTTGCAATTTTTTCCTCTTTTTATTACATATCTGAAGCATAAACAGCCACAAATTGTTTTTAGGGTCACTTGTCACCTAGTGAATTAAGTGAAGTGTTTTTAGTACACCTTCTAATCTGAAATGATCATATGTCAAACTGATGTAGAATTTATTAATACCATTAGTGATCATAATGTTAACTGAAAGTGCTTTTATCATGAGAACTGCTTGAGAAGAAATATTTTACGATAGATGATAAACATAAGCAATATGCAAAACAGAAGTGAAAACAACAAATACAGAGCTATACTAGACAACATGCTTGATTACGGAGTTCGTCCCTGATGGACTACGTCTCTGGGTCCACTTTTAAGATGGGTGTCCGCTTTATTAGGATTGAATTTTGAGGAGTTCGATTACACGGCAAATTGACCAGACTGATCTTACACACAAGCACTTCTGGTCACTGTCACAAGAAATCTCTATGAATCAACTTTTCCAACGCCTCTCTCAGTTACCAATCCCGACTCTCGATGCCTCTGTTACATTGAAAACAAAACAACCTATATCCTTTAGAATCTGCATACAAAACTCAAAAACCACTCTCCTCTCCTTCAATGATCGAATTGAGGATTTATAATGCCTTGGATGCATTCTAACTTCTTATGCCCAAGATTGGCTTGAATGCTAAAGATAGGGTTCATATCCCTTGGTCTAACCACAAAGGACCACCCTGGAATCTAGTCACATGGTGGTTTTTAATTAAACATAGCGCAACAGCATAACAAAACCCAAAAATACACCATAGGTTATAATTAGCCCACTAGAGGTCACGTAACAGAGCATAGGCCTTAACCATGCCCATGTGATCAGGATGGTCTAATTGTAAACTGCCATCTGGTGGTCTAACTCCGACAGTTCACCTAACTGCATCTGCTACGGTTACTAACCCTACTCACATGACAACTGAAACTCCTACAGCTCCGACAGTTAGTCCAACCACCTAACTGCGATCATCCATCCAAGCGCAGAGATAATCCCCTGCCTGTAGTCTTCTACACTGTTCACATGAACTTCTGTCTCTACCGCGGTCTCCATACCCACGCAATTTAGGGACTCATATATTTGTTTTACAATGTTTTATGTTATGTAATATATTTACAAGGTCTGAGGGTTATGTTTAATACATAGCTTTGTAATGTATGGTTTTTATATGGTCTGAGAGGTTAGGTTTTAGGGTTTTTTGACTTAGGATTAATGTATTTATGTTTATTACATAGGTTTGTGTATGTAACATGGCCCAAATGGGTTTAACACTTAGGATTAATTCCTTCTAAAATGCATTTGATTTGTAATGTTTGGTTTAGGTATGGTTTAGAGTTTGTATTTATTTTGTACCATAGCTTTTTAGGGCTAGGACTTAGGTTTAGGTTTTAGTATTTACATCATAAAAGCCCATTTACAACCAATTGTCACAAAGTGACATTCAAACCCATATGATGATAACCATGGACCAAAACTTGACAAGCAAACCTTGGCAGAACTGACAATGATTGAGTGGAAAACCAAACCCCGGCGGAACTGAAGACAATAACATGTTGACAACCAGGTACAAAACCCTACCCTTCAAACACCGTGAAAACCATTGACATCATCGAACAACCTGACCCATAAACATTACTGTCGAAGCTGAAGACACTGGACTGAATGCTGACGATGAAACTAAACTCGTGTAACTAATCTGACAAGATCTTCTTGGATCAATCATCTCCACTTGAAAGCTTTTGTACCACAAAATTTTTTACTAGATAGATAGTAGATGAGGGTATAGCTCCCTCACTCTCCACCTTTTCCGGAAGATGTACCAATACATTCGATCAACCACCTAAAAGTGATGACCCTTCTGATGTTGATTATGGCACACTTTGAATCGGTGACCTATTCCATCCATCTGTAGTATATACAACTTGTGAAGATGGTCAAACAACATGTTATGAACATGGCAATTGACTTCTTTCCACGAATTACCATGAATTAGTGATTCATAAACATCTTTCAAAATAGTCTCTACAGGATATTGTTCAATACTATGGACATGTATTAACAATCTATATTGCAGAATGACAGAGACAATCAAAGACATTTTTGACATCAAGCCAGCTATTTGCTTTGATATACTTTCCTGATTCCTGATTACTAAGTGAACTTGCTACAACAAACCCATCAAACTATAATGTGAAGAGTGTTTCAACTTAGTTTGACTTTGAAAGTATTGAAATGTCGGATGATTTATTTGAATTATTGTTTCTTCGTTTATTAAATGATGTTTCCATTGATTAACACTTTCCCCTGATGCATAAGTTTCCCTTAGATGTATTGAATACTTTGACACTGCTTTAGAAAAGGCTTTGATGTGAAAACAAATAGGCTTCCTCTCCACTTGAAAAGAGGCTTCCAAACTGTTTGAAACATGAAATGGTGACACAATACCGAAGAAATTTAACACTGACTTTCCCCAATACTAACCTACATCCCTGTAATTGTTAACTTCCAAACTTGGACTGAATTGGTTCATTCTGACATTAGGAAAAGGAGATTTGGACATCAAATGTAATTCATGTTGTATTCCTTGCTTATGAGTAAGATGTTTGGTTTCTTTAAACAGAACTGAAAAATTTTCTACCTCTTTGATCAAACTATCTTTAAGCTGAGACTCATAACTTGAAAAAACATCATGTTGATTCTTATGTTGTTCCTTTGCACACATGATTACAAATCTCTTATTTGAACTTATTAATCGCTTCATTTAATTAGTAACAACTAAATTCAAGTGATTTTTACTTTGATGTGCCCTAACAATAAATTCAACCCATATTTCTTAAGGTGATATTTATGCTCTCTTCTATAAAATATTGCACCACGATCATAAAGATAAGGACTTCCTGAGACAACTCCACATATGTCTAATGGAACCACATCTAATTCCACTTCATCAATGTAATTAGCTATAATGGAAAATCTTAATCGACATTGTTTTATGACTTTTATCTGAGTTGATTTATTTAGCCATCCTAATGGGTAAGGTCTTGGATGATTCTGCGTCTCCAAACCTAAGTTATTAACTAAATCTTTAGATATTAAATTTGCCTGTGATCCACTGTCAAACATTGTATCTATCTTTGTGTGCTTAGAAGTTATCCTTATGTTAAATAATTCAACTATTTTATCCTCATTTGAAGGATTTATGTTTGATGAAGATGCAAAAGTATTTGAACTTGAACCAGTGTCAGAAATTTTACCTGTCGAAACTATGGCAGTGATCCTCCTTTCATCACCTGAATCGGAACTTAGATCTTGATGGACTGCTACAATTGCCATCTTTCCATCCTTCTCCTTAAGGAAGTTTTTGGGCTTAAGTTCTAGATGAAGTTTCCAACACTTAGATTCATCATGACCAATTCCATGGAAATGACAACAAGTAGGTCTTTCCTTCTGAGCTATTGCTGATTTCTTTCTCTTCGAATTGTTCTTCCCTTTACCATCATTGGAATCCTTAATTTCCAACTCTTTGGATGATTGTGGTGAAAATTTGAATGGTCTGCCACCTGATTCAATATGTATGTCTTGAACACACACTTCATCAAAATCATTAGGATTAAACATCAATAATGTATGTTGCAAATATGAATGTAAATTGTCTATGTATTTTAATCAAGTTTCACGTGTATCCAATGAAATACCAAGCGCCAATTCTTTCTTTTTGAACTCCTAAGTAAACTCTTGAACACTCTGCCCTTTACCTTGCCTCAAATGTTGCCAATCAATAATATCTTGTTGGATGTATCCTAAAGGATAGAATTATTTCCTAAGAGATTTTAAAAACTTAGACCATGAAGAGATGACTTTACCTTTTTGCTTTAAATCTATTTGAGTTTTACTTTCCCACCAGATTAAAGTTGTTCCCCCCATTCTAAGTGTAGTTAACTGAATTTTCATTTTATTGTTAGAAGTGTTCTGGATACGACAATACACTTCTAATTGCTTAATCCAGTTATCTAGCTTTTCAGGATTCATTTCACCATCATAAATAGGTAACTCAAAGTTTACATCAAGTTTCAAAAGAGATGTTTTCTAAGGTTTCTTTTCTGTTTCAAATTCTGCACTGGAAGAAGAAGAAGATGATGATGATGGAGATGATGGAGGTGAAGGAAGTTTATCAGCCTTTCATTTACCTTTGTCCTTCTTTGATGTCTTTGAAGAAGAAGTTGCATCTCTCACCCTCTTTTCCTCGTATAGCTCTCCCAACATCTGTTGCATACTCAAGAATGCTTGTTGAAACTGTTCATCGTTGATCTTAGTTTCTAGAGTTTCACCTGCATCAGATCCTGTCATGGTCGACTTATGAGCGACTCTTTTCTTTCCAATCTCTGGATCAATATCCTCGAGGATTCCTTCTCCATGTTGCGACTTTAACCTAGTTAGCATTCACTGAAAAATTCTACAAATGCAACCTACTCTCATACCAAATTATATGATCTGAAATGATCATATGTCAAACTGATGCAGAATTGATTAATGCCATTAGTGATTAGAATGTTAACTAAAAGTGCTTTTATCGTGAGAACTGCTTGAGAAGAAATACTTGACAATAGATGATAAACATAAGAAATATGCAAAACAAAAGTGAAAACAACAAATACACAACGATACCAGACAGCAAGCTCGATTATAGAGTTCGTCCCTGATGGAATACATCTTTGGGTCCGCTTTTAAGATGGGTGGCCACTTTATTAGGGTTGAATTCTGAGGAGGTCGATTACATAGAAAATCGACCAGACTGATCATGCACACAAGCACTTTTGGTCACTGTCACAAGAAAACTCTCTGGCTCATATGTCCAATGCCTGTCTCGATTTCCAATTCCAACTCCCGATGCCTCTGTTACACTGAAAACAAAACAACCTATATCATCCAGAATCTGCATACAAAACTCAAAAACCACTCTCCTCTCCTTCAATGATCGAATTGAGGATTTATAATGCTCTGGATGCATTCTAACTTCTTATGCCCAAGATTGGCTTGAATGCTAAAGATAGGGTTCATATCCCTCGCTCTAACCACAAAGGGCCACCTTGGAAGCTAGTCACATGGTGGTTTTTAATTAAAAATAGCGCAACAACTTAACAAAACCCAAAAATACACCATAGGTTATAATTAGCCCACTAAAGTTCAGGTAACGGCGTGCAAGCCTTGACCATGCCCATGTGATCAGGGCGGTCTAACCATAAACTGCCCTCTCGTGGTCTAACTCTGACAGTTCCGTTAACTGCATCTGTTGCGGTTACTAACTCTGCTCACATGACAACTAAAAATCCTACGGCTCCAATTGTTATTCCAACCACTTGACCATTACCATCCATCCAAGTTGTGGAGATGACCCCCTGCCTGCGGTCTTCTGCCCTGTTCACATGAACTTCTATCTTCATCGCGGTCTCCATACCCGCGCGGTTTAGGGACATATATTTGTTTTACAATATTTTATGTTATGTAATGTATTTACAAGGTCCTAGGGTTATTTTTAATACATAGCTTTGTTATGTATGGTTTTTATATGGTCCGAGAGGTTAGGTTTTAGGGTTTTTAGAATTAGGATTAATGTATTTATGTTTATTACATAGGTTTGTGT
The DNA here is from genome assembly GCA_000404065.3 of Pinus taeda. NCBI lineage: Eukaryota > Viridiplantae > Streptophyta > Pinopsida > Pinales > Pinaceae > Pinus > Pinus taeda. The sequence goes on along the minus strand of APFE031092095.1, from coordinate 36,695 downwards.
ATGTAACATGGCCTGAATGGGTTTAACACTTAGGGTTAATGCTTTTTAAAATGAATTTGATTTGTAATGTTTGGTTTAGGTATGGTTTAGGGTTTGTATTTATTTTGTACCATAGCTTTTTAGGCCTAGGACTTAGTTTTAGGTTTTCGTCTTTACATCATAAAAACCCATTTATAACCAATTTTCACAAAGTGACATTCAAACACATATGACGATAACCATGGACCAAAACCTGACAAGCAAACCCTGGTGGAACTCACGACAAACATGAGTCAACAACCAAACCCCAACAGAACTGACGACAATCACATGTCAAAAACCAGGTACAAAACCCTATCCTTTGAAAACCATGAAAACCATTGACATCACCAGGCAACCTGACCCATAAACATTACTGTCGAAGCTGAAGACACCAGAATGAATGCTAACAACGAAACTGAACCTGTGTAACTGATCTGACGAGATCCTCCTGGATCACCTTCATAGAAATTTCACACTAACAAATGACAACTCCACTGGTGTAATAATAACATTCTTGGGTGATTAAAGTTTCAGTAAATTTAAGAGTTTTCTACAGTTATTTTTAGCCTCTCAAATTCTATTTATAATATTATTTCTTTTTTGTCAAATTTTCTTATTCTAGTGGTTTTATGGTTCTTTCCACAGGTCAAAAGTGCCAGTCGAGCAGGAGACATAAAAATATGTGTGAGATCTGTTGACCGAGAGTCCTAGGAAAAAACACACTTTTCAGCCCATGATTTGCATTCCATAATGCACTTTTTGGCCCAAACCTGTGTTTTCCACTATTTTAGGTAAGTACCTAAGTTTTGGTATTTTTCCGAAAACTTTTTAGAATTTTTTCAAATTTTTTGAGAGTGTTGTATGTAGACTGGAAAGGGTACTTAACCTCTATTTCCAGTCTCCATGGGGCATAAATTCTCTTATTTTTTCTCCTTGAGGAAGGAAAAACCCCCCTAGGGTTTAGAGTACACTTCCACATTAGGGAAAATTTTAAGGATGAAAATTTATTTTAAATTTTAGAAACCTTTGCGAATCTTACTAGTGCTCAATATGAAAATATTGGTTGAGTGAGGATTCTAGGGTTTCAGCATTTTCGTCCACTGATTTTCATATTCTGATCCATTAATTTTTAGCACTTTTGGAAAGGTTTATTTTACCTTTTCTCCCTTTAGAGTTTGGGTTTTTCCTTTCCCCCTTAGGATCCCCTTGAGCATCCTAGGTTTTGTAGCTTCATACCTATCCTTTGCAAGAATTTTCAACTCTAAATTTTGTTGCTTGTCTACACCATTCACAACAGATTAGTGCCTCTAGATCTAAATCCCTTTGACATTAGATATTTTAGGAACTTTATGTGTCTTTGAGTAGCTTGTTTTCCCTCACTAGCTAAGCTGCTTAATAACCTTTTTGGATGGGATTTTGTGTGATTGATTGGTTGTTTATGTTTTTGTCATTTCAAACATTATTTACAGTATTTCAGTACTTTATTTTGAGCAGCACATGACAACATAAAACATGTTCAATTAACTCATCCACTTGACACATTATTTTCACACACTCACACCCTAAGTGACCATGAGCTTGGTTAACACCCACAAGCCAAGACTTGAAACACTACACCTTAATAGTTCAACCTACATATATTAAGCCAACTTGGGCACTAGGTCAAAACAATATTTGTAGTTTAGGTGTAGGATCAGTGGGATAGGATTCCAATAACACCCATCAATCACTTTCATTGAGACATAGAATTTGACATATTAGGGAGCTTAAATCCTTCACCATCCCATGGTCCGAAGCCAGAGTGCATCAAAAACCTGATTCAAAGGGGGTTAGGCAAGGTCATCGTGCAAGCAGTTCTCCTTAGGGCTACCCAACCCATGGCAGAGAATCTTGTGTGTTTGTTGACTACCAAGAAGCTCAAGACTCGACCAATCCATGGAAAATTTTAGGGGCTAATATTCGCAAATGGGCTCATTTTCCATGTTTTTTCCAAAAAAAAGATTCACCAATTCCATTTTTTCTAAAATCGATTCACCCAAATTTTATAGGATTAAATTATTTTGCATTGAAAATCCCCAAAATGTTATGGAGACTATCACCAAAACTTTATAAAGGCTGTATAAAATCATTATAAACTTGAATGTTTCTATAAAAATATCACCAAACATTTTACAATTTTCATATTAGCGATTAGTAAGAATCGCCAAGGTTTTTAAACTTTAAAATAAATTTTCATCCTTAAAATTTTCCCTATCGACCACCCCCATGGGATGAAGGTAACCGTAGTGACAAATCTTAGGAAAACTCCTTATAGGACTGGCTGTGGGAAGCAGTTGGTTCTCTACCCTACCTTTCTCTAGACAACTCTGCTTGTAGCGATGAGATTTCATCAAGTAATAGGTTCTCTGGAAGGCCATGTGAAATGACATATTTAGGATTGTTTGAGGATTTATACCACCTATAGGCTAGGGGTCTTTTTCTTTGATAGGAAGTGTTTTCTTGTATTAGAGTAACATCATTAATATAGTTAATTTACATTTTGCACCACTACACTAGGTGTTTTCTTGTTGTTTGTTTCTCTTTTATTCCTATCATCACCCTTTACTCATTAGAATCATCATTGTCTTGACATCATTGCACCCCCTAGGCATTTTTTGTGGAGACTTCAAGGAATTCACCCTCAATTCCCGTTAGGAAATATTACTTCTCCATGTTGAGTTAGAGTACATCCTCCTAGTCCTCCATTGAGTCAACATTTTGATTCTGATTCTACTTATTCATCGAGTTCTTCCTTTGATTCTATTTCTTCTCAACCCTGTACCGCCACCATGTCAAGAACCAACATGGGTGTGGGAAACCAAGGTGGCTGTAGAATTCCTGCAAAAACTCCAATAGATCTAGAATTCTAGTTAAATTAAACACAAGTAATTTGTTGATATTCAAGAGAGGAGAGAAAGAATTTTCTCTATAAAATAAATGTATTAAATTAATGAACAATAGTAATACATGAGAAACCAAACCTATAATCCCAAAGGAAGGTGGTTATATAGAAATTGTTGAATCTAGAAAACTAGGAAAAAGCTAGTAAAAAACTAGAAAAGGCTAATAAAAGCTAAAGGGAGGCCTAAAACCAAGCTAGTTTACCAAAAACCAAGTGTGAACATGATTTTTAGTGCATGTGGCCAAGTCAAGGATACTTAGGCTATAAAATAAATGTAGATGTTAGGATTATATTCCAACAGTGGTAACCCAGGTACCAACCAAGATAACCCCACTAGCAAAATCCCCACTGGTGTGGTCACTCCTCCTCCATTGCTTCCTTTTATGGTTGGTTTGATTCTCCCCAATTTCAGCTAGTTCATCAGTGATCCTCTTCTCCATGATCCCAATTGGCCAGCTATGCCTACTAAACTCCCTTCAGACATCCCAAAGTTTGAAGGTAATCCTCAAGAAGATCTCACTAATCATGTTTGCTCATTACATATGTGCTTTTCATCCAATTCTATCACTGAAGACTCCATCTGTCTTCGTCTGTTCCAACGCACTCTTATTGGAGCTACTACTAAGTGGTATGTCAATTGACCCAGATCCACTCATTCCACTTTTAGGACTCTTTCCAAATATTTTCTTGCCTATTTCCAGTTACCTCTCTGTTATGACACTCGTACCAAATTATTGACTTCTTTCCGTCAAAATTCTACCACCCGCCTATCCAACCATGTTCAAGAATGGCGTATAAGGAGGAGCATCTGTAGAGCTCATGAATTCGAAGAACACATTTATATGGATTCATTCCTTAGGTAGCTCTTGGACCCCATTTCTAAATATTTCACATCACACTTCCCTTAGTCTAAGGAAGATGCGCTCCAAATAGCCTTAAAATTTGATCTGATTAAGCCCAATCAAGTTTTGTTTATACTTACATCCCCGATCTACCTCGGTTTGTTGTTGACAATGCATCGGGCGCATCTCATGTCACGAATTGTTGAAGAATCAAGGGAAATTAGGTGTAGTGTGATTATTCTTGACTTGATAGCAATTTGTGGAGTCTTTGTACTTTTCTTGTTAGCTTAATCTTCTTCTTCTTATTAATGCACATGTGTGTACTTCAGCAAACTGCTACCAAAAATATAAGAACAAGAACACAGGATGTTGACTCTCTGCCAAGGCCAAAACCTCTCTTCTCTTGAGAGTAAAACCCTTTAGTAAGTTTCTCTTATTGAAGCTTCTTATAGATCAATGCCAAACCCTAGACCATTGACTAGAATGTCCTCCAAGGACAAGTCAAGTCCTCTCTTCTTTTCTACACTTTGTTCCCATCATATAGACTTCCTTCTTCCGACACTTTGCTCCTGAGAACTTCGTCCTCCTTCTTTTTTGCTTGTCTAGAGATATACCTTTCTTGAGAGAACTTTATATGAGATGTTCCTCTTCTATACTTAGTGATGTCCTTTTCTAAAGTAGACTCATTCCTTATTTAACCAAATGAGATGTTTCTTGAGATGTAGGAGCAGACTCAATATGTATAAAATCTTATGGTAGGTGTTACACAAAAATATCATCACCTTGATTATTTGTAGTCAGTATGGGTCTATCACCACCTATGCCAGCCTCCTAAGCAAGTCTCAGACCTCAGCTCTTCAACACAAGCTTTGGAAATGAGAGAAAGACATCAAAAAGCAATGTAACTCTGGTTCCGCACTTTCTCTCACTTTTGTCTGTGGGCCCGCACCCTTTGTTCATAGTACCTGCATACTTATACGCTCTGTATGTAAAGGGGAGGGTTTGTACCCTTGTGAAAGTCAAAAGGCGCAATTTTTATCTTAAAAAACTCACTTTGGGTTAGTTCTAGATGATTCTAGAAGGAATTTTGACGTGGATTGTTCACTCCAAAGTGGTTCATGCATCCCAAAAGAGAAGGAGCTAATCCCTTGTTAGGAGGAGCTATCCCTTTGAAGGAGGATTCTATCCCTTTGAAGGAAGACCTAGTAACTTCCCTCCATTGCACTATAAATTGAGGCATTGGGTTAGTGGCTAGGGGAGTTAGAAGCTGAACATTTTTTAGGGTAAATGCTGGTGAAATCAAGACTTCCTATTTGAGCTTAAGAGGAGAGATCACATACCTTTTTGGCTTCATTGGGAGTGAGTGAAGCTTGTCAAAGTAGAGGAGACTTATTGTTGGACCCTGGGAGGAGCTTGTACAGCATCAAGGCAAAGGTTGTA